>CAXITT010000210.1:728821-743197 GCA_964033795.1 Lymnaea stagnalis | reverse complement strand
AAAACGTTATCCCCCCCCACCCCCCCCCCCCCATCCATAAAGTCATTTTTGTTGTGGCGACCCAAACCAGAACATTATTTACTTTAATACTTTATTACTGTGGAGTATAAGTGTTTTCATATGGTCTTAGGCGAACCCTGTGAACCACAGTTTGAGAACCGCTGCACTGAATGTAATGAATATTTTGTTAGTCTTATTATATTTAACAAATAAGATGGGTACTTTAAAACTTAATTAGTTTTAGTACCTGTCTCTGTACAATATAACTAAGGGCTAGTATTTATGAGACAAGCGAACACAAGTTCAAAGACAGATTTCCGGGTTAGGATCCCGACATTACCCCCCCCCCCCCCCCCACAGGGTCAGGTTAAATTGTTTTCAACATTCTCTTCAGGTATGTTCATTAATGTCCGATGTCATGGGGATGTCATCTAGGCCCAAAATGTCCAGGTATGACCAATGTCAGGGAGGTGAGATCTAGGCCCAAAGTTTACAGGTATGACCAATGTCATGGAGGTGTGATCTAGGCCCAAAGTGTACAGGTATGACCAATGTCAGGGAGGTGTGATCTAGGCCCAAAGCGTACAGGTATGACCAATGTCAGGGAGGTGTGATCTAGGCCCAAAGTGTAAAGGTATGACCAATGTCAGGGAGGTGTGGTCCAGGCCCCAAATGTCCAGCATCGACCAATGTCAAGTGGATGTGATCTAAGTCATGAATTGGGCCGCAGTCACTGTCACAACAAATGGTGAGCTAACTGTGCGTTGAAACTACCATTTCTAATCAACATGTTGAATGGTTCTTCCCAGATTTTATCAACCCTACCCGTTCCCTAAAGTAGGAATGGTAGTTTGGGGGGGGGGGGTTGTTCGCCCCAGGTTGCACTTTTCTCTATGTATTATGGAAGGGGGCGGCATTTCGGCCTACCCACAAAGTGCGTGATGGGGTGGCGCAGAAACCCTCAATACATCGTCATTCAAATGAACTATATTCCGGTTGTCTTCGCGTATTTTCAATGGACACACCTCTCGGACTCAATGGACACACCTCTTGAACTCAATGGTTAAACCTATTGGACTTAATGGACAAACCTCTTGGACTCAATGGACAAACCTCTTTGACTAAATGGACACACCTCTCGTACTCAATGGACAACCCTCTTGGACTCAATGGACACACCTTTCGGACTCAATGGACACACCTCTTTGACTCACCGGACACACCCCTCAGACTCACTGGACACGCCTTTTGGACTCACTGGACACACCTCTTGGACTAAATGGACACACCTCTCGGACTGATGGACACACCTCTCGCACTCACTGGACACACCTCTCGGACTCACTGGACACACCTCTCGGACTCACTGGACACACCTCTCGGACTCACTGGACACACCTCTCGGACTCACTGGATACACCTCTCAGACTCACTGGACACACCTCTCTGACTCACTGGACACACCTCTCGGACTCAATTATTATTTTAAAAAAAAATGTTATACTCCTTTTTATCAGTTTCAATTTCATGAGCAATATTTTGTGGGAGCAAGATTTAGTGGGAGCAAGATTTAGTGGGAGCAATATTTAGTGGGAACAAGATTTAGTGGGAGCAGGATTTAGTGTTGGACACTTCCTTGTGTTGACCTTAGCTTTTTGACCCATGACCTCGTGATTCAGTCTGACCTCTATGTCTTACCGCTGGCGGTGTCATGCACTCCTGTTGGTTCACGTCATTCCCGGAAGTGACTAATATGAATGACCTGGATATTTATAGACATTATTGCGAGTTTTAATGATCACGTGTTGTGTTTTTTTTTCATTTCTTCCTATAAAATAAATCTACCGGCTAAAAATACCTGGCCATAAACCTCAGATATTAAAGACATAATCTATTGTAGTTGGTCTTTAGGAACCTATTGGATGGGCTTTAAACCTCAGATATTAATGACATAATCTATTGTAGTTGTTCTTTAGAACGGCTGGAATGGCCTTAAATTTATGATCGTAAAGCATAAATCAGTAGTTGCCTTTAGGAACCTATTGGATGGGCCTTAAACCTCTGATAGTAAGACATAATCTATTGTAGTTGGTCTTTAGGAACCTATTGGATGGGCTTTAAACCTCAGATATTAATGACATAATCTATTGTAGTTGTTCTTTAGAACGGCTGGAATGGCCTTAAATTTATGATCGTAAAGCATAAATCAGTAGTTGCCTTTAGGAACCTATTGGATGGGCCTTAAACCTCTGATAGTAAGACATAATCTATTGTAGTTGGTCTTTAGGAACCTATTGGATGGGCTTTAAACCTCAGATATTAAAGACATAATCTATTGTAGTTGGTCTTTAGAACGGCTGGAATGGCCTTAAATTTATGATCGTAAAGCATACATTAGTAGTTAGCCTTTAGGAACCTATTGGATGGGCCTTAAACCTCTGATAGTAAGACATAATCTATAGTTGTTGGCTATTCGAACGGATAGATAGCACAATGGATTAAGTACACTGAAAGGCTCCAACTGGGAGCTTATACATTATGTGCGCTTAAGTTTGTTTGTTGTTTTTTTTTAAATTTCGAGCAAACCAAGAATAAACACATTTCTCAGCAGACGATAACCAATACAAAAATGAAGGCTTATACAAAATTTTGTAATACATATAATACTAACACAATCAACTAAACATAAAAGTAAGCAATGACAACTAAGACCGTTATATTGTAATCATGATTGACGGGAGCTAAAAAATTTGCAAGTAACCGTTGTGTGGCCACTTAAACTCCGCTTAATTGAAAATATACTTTGTTACTATACTTTGTTACTATACTTTGTTACTATACTTTGTTACTATACTTTGTTACTATACTTTGTTACTATACTTGGTTACTATACTTTGTTACTATACTTGGTTACTATACTTTGTTACTATACTTTGTTACTATACTTTGTTACTATACTTTGTTACTATACTTGGTTACTATACTTTGTTACTATACTTGGTTACTATACTTTGTTACTATACTTTGTTACTATACTTTGTTACTATACTTGGTTACTATACTTTGTTACTATACTTTGTTACTAAACATTTTTACTATACATTGTTACTATACATTGGAACAATATATTGTGAAAAAAAAAAGATTCAACCTTCAATCCTTATTTATTTCTCTACTTGACTTTTCTACGAGTTAGAGCTAAGGTTAGGGTTAAGAACTTTTATTTCTTGTATTTTAGGGAGAGGGTTAGGGTTAGGGCTAGGGTGAAGGTTAGGAACTTTCAATTCTTATATATTAGGGCTAGGGTTAGAGCTAGGGTTAAGGTTAGGGCTAGGAGTTTTTTTATTTCTTATATATTAGGGTTAGGGTTAAGATTAGGGTTAGTTACTTTTATTTCTTATATCTCGTTGTCTTACATTTTTATGCCTTCTATTTTATGCCACGTGATTTTTACGTAAATGTTTTGTTTAAAATAAGAGTTGTTCTTTTCTACGATATTGTTAATCGCTTCGTTCTATGTCACGTGATATTCTCCTAATTTATTCTTAACTGTACACTGTACCCTTGACCTGGGGTGAGCAGGAATACAGCTATGTGCATTAAATAATTCTTAGGTGTGCATTACATAATCCTGACGTGTGCATTAAATAATCCTGTCGTGTTCATTAAATAATCCTGACGTGTGCATTAAATAATCTTAATCCAATTTTAATTGGACAATTTTATAGAGAGTTCTGGGCTTCTCAAAGGACTTGTGAGTAATGCTAAGCCTGTCAGATGGATGATGATAATAATCCTATTAGATGGATGAGGATTGTATGATAATCCTGTCAGATGGATGAGGATGGTTTGATAATTCTGTCAGATGGATGAGGATTATATGATAATCCTGTCAGATGGATGAGGATTATATGATAATCCTGTCAGATGGATGAGGATAGTATGATAATCCAGTCAGATTGATGATGACAGTATGATAATCGTGTCAGATGGATGAGGATAGTATGATAATCTTGACAGATGGATGAGAATATTGAAGTAAATTTATTTAATAAAAATTTAATTGGCTTTCTGATTGTTGAAAAAAAATCTTGAATTATGTCAATTGTCAACATGTGACAAGATAACAAAACAACGCCGGTATGATGACACCAATCAAACTCACCATTTTGTGCCACAACATCAACCAGCATGCCTTCCACATTACACAACAACATCACCTATCACATTCATTTCTTTGAACAAACGCATCACCTATTCCGCTCACTCTGCTTTCAACAACTACATCACCTTCTCACTCACCATTTTGAACAAGTCTTCAATCCATCGGTCATCAAACAACAAAAGCTATGTTCAAAAGATGTCAAAGTTCACATAAGACAACTGCAAATGTGTTTATTTTCATTAAAAGGCCATGGGCTTGATCTGGTTTATAACTACGCATCCAGTGGTTCTCATAAGTGTTATAATTACGCATCCAGTGGCTCTCATAAGTGTTTACAACATTTGCGTTTTAAATGGGTAAGTGGCCGGTATAAACTTGTTTTCTTATAAAAATGTATATTAAGTTTGTGTGTGGATATAACTTAAGGATCTAAAACAGGTTGGCTGGATAAGACCCAGTATCCTGCTGAAATGTCAAATTTACATGAAATTTTCAATGAGTTGATCAAGGATGCACCATTAGCGGATGTGTTTAAAAGTCACGTCATTGTGTTGTTAAGATTTTTTTCAATAATATTAATATCTTTTTAAAACGCATTTATTATTTTTTTTTAAAAGTATGGTAAACATATAAATAACTCATAAAATTTTAAAAAACAAAACCACAAATTAACAAATTATGGTGATAATTCTATCAAAAATGAATACATTATATATTACACTATTTTTTGTTTTTTTTTATAATTTTAAATGGAAATAAAATCAAAGAAATCTCATTCAAAGCGAGATGGTCACTTGGCGTGACGTAATTATGTGGTATAAATATATAACCGTCGTTGACCTAACCACAGTTTTAAATTGTGATTTATTGATTGTGACGTATTTATTGCCAGTTGCTTTTATCCTGATAGATTCATTTAATCTATCTATTTAATTTATATTTTAGACTCTACAGTTAGTCATTATCCGGGTTAGGATTAAGGTTACTAAGGGAAACAGTTGGTTATTATCCCGGTTAGGGTTAAGGTTACTAAGAGATACAGTTGCTTATTGTCCAGGTTAGGGTTAAAGGTTTATTTAATAAAAACCCACAGTCTCTCACCAATTTGAAAGAGACACAATTTATAATCAACCTTTGGCTTGCGGTAAAAGTCGATGATTATTTTAAAGCTTTTTATTTTTTAATGATTTATTATCATTACTATTATATTTAAATGGATGAAACGATTATAAGGTATTCAAACTTATTTTATCACATTATAATTTTATGATTTATATTTTTTTTTTAAAAAGTTTCTAATCAATAAACTTGAAATTATTTTCTTTAAAGAAGACAAAACAATTCCATTTCAAATATTTTTATTTATTAATATGGAAAGTTGTGGTTCCTGGTTCCTTGTCAACATTTTCAAACATTTCAACAAACAATTTGAAGGGATAATTATAACATTGTGATAACAGTAATATTTTAACAAACATGTCAAATATAAATTTTTAAAAGTCAAATTAACCTGACATTAAAAGTAAGTACAGAAATGATACATCTTATAAAATAACAAAAATATACAAATGCTCACACAGTATAAAATTATAACATCAAAAATATGTAAGATCGTTTTAAAAAAAAAACATATCAAATTATTAGCAGTTTTAATTCTCGAAGGGACGTAAGCATATTTGGCAATTTAAATGTAATCTCTCCCTCCTCCCTCCCCCCCCCCTTTTTTTTCCCCATTCCTTAAATATACTTTTTTTTTTTTAAAGGGAGTCTACACTGTATAATTGTAATTGTGTAAGTAAATTTCTTTGCTATTATTTCCCTTAGTCACAGTTTGTGAGATTGGCAAACCAAATGATACACGCTTACACAAGATCATACTTGTCTATGTTGCCATACATGTCTATGTTGCCATACATGCCTATGTTGCATACACGTCTATGTTGTCATACATGTCTATGTTGTTATACATGTCTATGTTGCATACATGTCTATGTTGTCGTACATGTCTATGTTGCATAGTCTACAAAGTCTTAATTAAAAAACCTACAAAACTATAAACTATTGAAATGAAAAAAAAAATATTAAAATTTGGTTGATCTTATAAACAAACAGAGCATTCATCTATAATCTTTAATTATCAGATCCAATATGTACATATCAACATTTGTGTACAGATATGTGTATAAAACGCTTATATAAAAGGATAAACATACATTTAAGTGGTGCATCAATTTTCTATAATCACAACAAAGCTATCGCTCTAGTAGAACAACATTTTCTATAACCACAACAGAGGTATTGTTCTAGTAGAACATACAATTTATACAATCACAACAGCGATATTGTTCTGCTAGCAGAACAATTTCTATAATCACAGCATAGCTATTTTTTCTAGCAGAACAAAAATTTCTATAATCCCAACAGAGCTATTGTTCTTTCAGGACTCATTCAATTTTAGGTTCGAAAATGATTTAATCCAGTAAGATGGTCACACATTTTATAAGTTTGAAATAAACCGACAGGACTGGTATTCAAATCCGCGGGGCTGGTTGGCACAACAGTTCAAGCATTAACATGGCCTTGAATAGTCGCGTATTTGATCTAATTCGAAAGTGGGAAATAAAATGACTCTAATCAACCCTTACTCGTTCAAATCCAATGTTTAAAACTCCCTACCGTATTTGACATGTTAAAGGCACAGTTTCAAAATGTCTGCTGAACCCCAAAGCTGTCTGTTCATTTTAAATAAATTGATTTCATTTACACCCCCCCCACCCCAAAAAAAAAACATTTAAAAAAAAAAAAAAAAATAACAACCTCTAATCAAAGAAAAGAAAAAAATAATGTTTAAAACTCCCTCCCGTATTTGAAATGTTAAAGGCACATTTTCAAAATGTCTGCTGAACCCCAAAGCTGTCTGTTCATTTTAAATAAATTGATTTCATTTACACCCCCCCCACCCCAAAAAAAAAACATTTAAAAAAAAAAAAAAAAATAACAACCTCTGATCTAAGTAAAGAAAACAATCAATTTTTTTTTAAATAGCTTTAGTAAATTGTACGAAAAGAAATTTTCATTTGATGCAAATTAATTTAAATAATTACTTTCATAATTTAAAATTATGTTAAAATTTGAGTGGTGCAGTATTTTTATTGAAAATACATTTAATATTTAAAAAAATATTAACTAAGAGATTCGCAGCTCAATGTTTCAAGAACAAAGATTATTTGAAAACGTGTACTCTCTACAAAATGTGTATTTTCTACAAAATGTGTATTTTTTTTTAAAAAAGGTAGCAATTTAATTAATTCAAGTAAAAAAAAAAGTATTATAAATTTCATTTTTAACTCGGGTGTTAAAAAACAATGATGTGAAATGCTTGTCTGAAACTGTACAAGGAAGAATGAACAAATGACCTAATGCTGCTCTGTTGGAAGTACGTACACATGAGCTATTACTGCTCTGAAGGAAGTATATACATATGAGCTAGTATTGCTCTGGATTTAATTCTATCTCAATGTACACTAACTACATTATCACAAGTTTTCAATCAAAGAGTTAAATGCATTACATATACATTACTAAAGGATCAGTGTACTAGGAGCAGTGTACAATAAAACAATAGGAGCAGTGTACTGGGAGCAGTACACTGTGAGCAGTGTACTAGAAATCTATAGGAGCACTGCACTAGGATCAGTGTACAATTAAACTATTGGAGCAGTGTATTTGGAGCAAAACTAGCAACCCATAGAAGCATTGTACTAGGAGCTGTATAATAGAAATCTATCTTAGCGGTGAACTGGGAGAAGTGTACTCGAAACTACTGGAGCAGTGTTCTAGGAGCAATGCACTATCAAATTTTGAGCAGTTTAAGAGAAAGTAACTACAATGATGTGTTTATGACAAAAAGTCAAGGAGGAACAGTTGATTGATAGTTATGGATTATGTTAGTTTTCTATTTGGTCATTAACATAGTTTTACAATTTAACATTGTATTTTTTTTTAAAAATGTTCTTTCAAGTAACAATTTGAAATTGTGAATTCATGCCAAAGAATCATGAGGGTGTCTTTTTTTTGTACCCAAATTCGTGAATATGGGGGGGGGGGGGCGGGGGTCAAAAGGACGAAAAAAGGGTGCCATCATGTTCGGATGGCCCCAATATTTTTTTTCAAGTAACAATTTGAAATTGTGAATTCATGCCAAAGAATCATGAGGGTGTCTTTTTTTTGTACCCAAATTCGTGAATATGGGGGGGGGGGGGCGGCGGTCAAAATGACGAAAAAAGGGTGCCATCATGTTCGGATGGCCCCATCATTTTTGGATGGCCCCATCATTTAGGAAGGGCCCCCTAAAGGGGCTTCGAGTTTTATTGTTACATCAACACGTTGATCGCATCAGCAGCACTTGCAATCACAGAAATGGGCCTTTATGAGCTAGTGGTCAACACTGGGTAGATTTTTAGTTCATACAGTTGTGGCCAGTGGTCATCAAATCTCAATGAAATCTTGTCCAGTCAGTTACAAACGTGTGTCGCTATTCTGTTTGAGAAAATAAAATGAACCACGAGATCAAACGAGATGTGGCTACAATATATTAGGGTCAATCAAATATAGTTTCTGAGTTAAACTGGCCAGCATGACACACACACATAAAAAAACAACAACCCAACTCATTACTTAAAAAAGTGAAGAAAAATTGTGTGACGCAAAAACAACAACTAAAGCTTGATCTAACAATGGTTTGTGACATGTCATGTTAAAAAAACAACAACCAATAGCTTATGGCAGTTTACGACATCTACATTTTACGGCATCAATGGTTTACGGCATGTATAGTGTATGATACAATGCATGATGGCCCCTGTACACTCACCGTCCTGGTAGCTGGCAAGTGTGCAGTCGTCGCCGTGACCTCAGTAGCTTTGTCGGTATTTTCAGTAGCTGTGTCGGTATTTTCAGCAGCCGTGTCTGTAGTTTTAGTAGCGGTGTTGTTGTTTTCAGTGGCTGTGAACTCCTGCTTCTCCCCTTCTGCCTGGTCTGCAGGAGGGTCAATTTGAATGGCGGTGGAATCCTTGCTGGACACAGAGTGGCTCCTGCCTCCGTAACCATTGTTCTATAACAATAGATATAGAAATAAATATAGTTCTATACCAATAGATAGAAAGATAAATATAATTCTATAACAAAAAATAGAAAGATAACTATAATTATATAACAATAGATAGAAAGATAACTATAATTCTATAACAATAGACAGAAAGATAAATATAATTCTATAACAATAGACAGAAAGTTAAATATAATTCTATAACACATTTTTCGTTTCCCGTGTGCATTAACACGTTATTTATGCAACATTAATACTTTGTGAATATAGAATCAGTCAATTTATATTTTTTATTTTAATTGTCTTTGTTTTTAACAATAGATAAAAAGATAACTATAATTCTATAACAATAGATAGAAAGATAACTATAATTCTATAACAATAGATAGAAAGATAAATATAATTCTATAACAATAGATAGAAAGATAAATATAATTCTATAACACATTTTTCGTTTATCGTGTGCATTAACACGTTATTTATGCAACATTAATACTTTGTGAATATAGAATCAGTCAATTTATATTTTTTTTTTTAATTGTCTTTGTTTTTAACAATAGATAAAAAGATAACTATAATTCTATAACAATAGATAGAAAGATAACTATAATTCTATAACAAAAGATAGAAAGATAAATATAATTCTATAACAATAGATAGAAAGATAAATATAATTCTATAACACATTTTTCGTTTCCCGTGTGCATTAACACGTTATTTATGCAACATTAATACTTTGTGAATATAGAATCAGTCAATTTATATTTTTTTAATTTTAATTGTCTTTTTTTATGGGGGGGGGGGGGCACGCAAAACAGTAATAAGGTCTGGAAACGTTTTTGTCTATTCCAAAAACTGATTGGAATCTGAATTAAGCCGCCGTTGAAGTGTAACACTGTGTTAAGACATTCAGAAAGTGAACGCTCCTTAATTCATGTTCAGACTAACGCATTTCCTCCTCCCCCTCCCCCAACGCTCCTCCCTTCTCTACCCCCTTTATCAATGACATTAGCAATAATGTCAAGTTCAAACCTCAGTCAATGATTAAGTACAAGATTATCTGTGATTACACGTACAAAAAAATATATTCTGCAGGATCCGACATTAAAATGCAGTGGCTCTCAACCTTGTTAATGCCCACAACCCTTTAATACAGTTTACGTTTTGATGACCCCCAACTACAAACTTGTTTTCTTTACTACTTTATAAATATGTGTTTCCGATGGTCTTAGGCGACCCCTGTGTAAGGGTCGTTCGACCCCCCGAGGTGTCGCGACCTACAGGTTGAGAATTACAGCACAGTCGTTAATGTAATAACTACCTCTACGCCGTAGAGTCTGCCCTTCTCAAACGTAAAAACTTCATCGATGGAGTCGATGGTGGTGCTGCTGAACGCGCTCTTCACGGTAGGGTCCTGGCTGGCTTTTCTCCCGAGATCATCGTGCTGGTGGCTGTACGGAACAGTCAACATTTATTTTAACAATTACTCCTTGTGCATGTTGAGTATGTTAACAAGTCATCAATCATTGTTTGGACTCAAAGATTGAAAGTATCAATATGTTGACACAATCTGTAGAGTATCTTTTAATTGTTTTTTTTTTAAAATTACAATATTAACGTTTCTTCATACCATACATCTTAAAACTTAAACTATTTTGAACTAGTTAATAAAAGAGTGCTAGAATCTCGTTGAATAAAATGTGTAGTAGTTAATAATAAATATGACACTAAATACACCACTGACCTGGAGTCCTCGTCGTCTGAGCTGATGTCCCCCATGTCGAACAGGCTGGGGACACTTCCCATGCTGGACATGGTGGAGATCAAGGTCAAGGACGCGGCCCGCTCCAGCACGGAGTGAAGGCTGCCACGCCTCACAGCTTTACCTGGGCAAGAAATAAAGAGTTACAGGTAAGTACACAGTCGGTACAGGTAAGTACGCAGTCGGTACAGGTAAGTACGCAGTCGGTACAGGTAAGTACGCAGTCGGTACAGGTATACGCAGTCGGTACAGGTAATTTCGTAGTAGGTTACAGGTAAGTACGCAGTCAGTACAGGTAAGTACACAGTCGGTACAAGTAAGTACGCAGTCAGCATAAGTAAGTACACAGTCGTTTCAAGTGAGTACATAGTCGGTACAAGTACACAGTCAGTACAAATAAGTACATGGCAAAAATTACAAGTTACCTGCATAGGTTTATACGTGATTATGTGTACAGTAACACCTCTATATGTTTACCATAACACGTTTATATTTTAACGAAATACCTTTATATGTTTAAGGTAAATGGGATAGATTGTACACCAAAGTGATAAATGACGCCATCAATAACAATGTACCCGCCAATAACGCCATCAATAACAACGTACCCACCAATGACGCCATCAATAACAATGTACCCGCCAATGACGCCATCAATAACAACGTACCCACCAATGACGCCATCAATAACAACGTACCCGCCAATGACGCCATCAATAACAACGTACCCACCAATGACGCCATCAATAACAACGTACCCGCCAATGACGCCATCAATAACAACGTACCCACCAATGACGCCATCAATAACAACGTACCCACCAATGACGCCATCAATAACAACGTACCCGCCAATGACGCCATCAATAACAACGTACCCACCAATGACGCCATCAATAACAACGTACCCGCCAATGACGCCATCAATAACAACGTACCCGCCAATGACGCCATCAATAACAACGTACCCACCGATGACGCCATCAATAACAACGTACCCGCCAATGACGTCATCAATAACAACGTACCAACCGATGACGCCATCAGTAATTACGTACCCACCGATGACGCCATCAAAAACTACGTACCCACCAGAGGCAATGTTGAAGCACTATGATAAAATGGGTTTAACCTCGAACCAAATAACCATTTTATGTTGCCTTTTAAGTTGGTATGACCTACAGTCAATGTCTAGCTGTATGCTGTCAAATCGGATGGAATTCTCCACAAAAATACTCAGAAGCTAGCTTACCAAAAAAAAAAATGTTTTTAACCTGGAGTCTTTACCTAAGGTCTACAGAGCTCTTTCTGATACTCTGACAGCTCTAGTTAAAGTTCTGCTAGGAAGATTCTAAGCGAAATCATACATTTTCTTTGACTTACATTTCATTTAAAAAGCCGCTTGTGTTTTTATACCTTTTATCGTTACATTCATTTATTCTCTGTAAGTTAATTGTTTCAAAATAACAAACTTGTGTGCATCTGTTGGACTGTTAAATAGAATTAAGTCGATGTTTGTTGTTGTGGATGAAAGTGGAAGCGAAGGTCCCTGTCAGATTCACATGCATTCCTTTCCGAGCCCGTCAGGGATCCACTGTTTACTTCCATCCTGACATACGACTCTCATTGAATCATTGCATCAGACGACCCACAAGACATATATAACCCACCACATGCCCCCACCAGTTTGGGATCCAATGTTAAGTGATCTTTTGACCTGCCCACCCCCCCCCCAACGCCTTTACGGAGCCCTGTGTCGGACGAACGACAAGAGATATTTATAACCCTCCACATGTTTACGAAAGCTGAGTTGATTGATCACTGGCCTAGTCACAATGAGTCGAGGCGAAAAAGTTTTAGCCATCTAGCCCACAACTGAGTGCCTCGCTAATTTTCATTACACAAACTGCTGAATGTTACTACAAAAAAAGATACAATTTCAAGGGCTTATATTACATGCATTCATGAATCATTCACATTTGTAGGCGCAAAATTTATGATAGGACGTGTGTTATCTGGTGTATATGATGTTAGGCGTGTAAAGCTGCCAGATATTTAAACATGTGTTAACTGTAACACAGCCAACTAATCAAGGAGAAACAAAGAAATGTCTTCAGTTTGTTGTAAGTCTTCAGAACGTTCCTTCGGGCAACCAATGTTTTCACCCCGACCACTTTGTGAAGAGGAGTGCATTGAGTTTGAGACTTTGCACTTCCAATTGATAGAAATAGAACCGCCCCCATCTTGCCAGAGCTACGCGCAATCAATAAACTCAATTTGCCTGTTAGAGTTAACTCCCTCATTAACTCCCTCATTAACTCCTTTATTAACTCCCTTATTAACTCCCTCATTAGCTCCCTTATTAACTCCCTCATTAACTCCCTTATTAACTCCCACATTAACTCCCTTATTAACTCCCTCATTAACTCCCTCATTAACTCCCTTATTAACTCCCTCATTAACTCCCTTATTAACTCCCTTATTAACTCCCTCATTAGCTCCCTTATTAACTCCCTCATTAACTCCCTTATTAACTCCCTCATTAACTCCCTTATTAACTCCCTTATTAACTCCCTCATTAACTCCCTTATTAACTCCCTCATTAACTCCCTTATTAACTCCCACATTAACTGCCTTATTAACTCCCTCATTAACTCCCTCATTAACTCCCTTATTAACTCCCTCATTAACTCCCTTATTAACTCCCTTATTAACTCCCTCATTAGCTCCCTTATTAACTCCCTCATTAACTCCCTTATTAACTCCCTCATTAACTCCCTTATTAACTCCCTTATTAACGCCCTCATTAGCTCCCTTATTAACTCCCTCATTAACTCCCTTATTAACTCCCACATTAACTGCCTTATTAACTCCCTCATTAACTCCCTCATTAACTCCCTTATTAACTCCCTCATTAACTCCCTCATTAACTCCCTTATTAACTCCCTCATTAACTCCCTCATTAACTCCCTTATCCAAAGTGTTACAATATTTGTTTTTGGCCTTTTTTTAAATAATTTTTTTTGTAAACTTGTTTCTTTTTTGTTTAAATACCGTAACTTCTGGATCGTTACTCAACTATTAAAAAAAAATGCAAATGTAAATATATAATTAAGTAGTCGGCCCGGAGGAGGAAAGATCCTTGATAAAATTTTCTAGAACAAATTTTCTCGTTCATAGTCTCGCGCTGGGTGGGCTGGGTGGCCGAGTGGTCTAAACTGAGCAAATCTCAAGTTGGTGGTCTGGAGTTCAATTCCAGCTAGAGCAAAAACACCACCAGCACCCCGGGTAGATGGGACTCGTTAACCTTGGACGGCAACTCATCTAAGAGAAGGAAACTCT
>CAXITT010000210.1:644278-728529 GCA_964033795.1 Lymnaea stagnalis | reverse complement strand
AAAAAAACTTTTTTTTAAACCCCCCCCCCCCCCGAGAGTTCTATTTTGGAACGCATGAAGGGCAGCCAATGTTAGGCTATAAATTAATTATCCATTGAAAAAATCTATCCATAAATCATTCAGGCGTGGAGTTGAAAGCAAACCCGGTCTGAACATGGATTTACGTCATACCTTAAACACAACAGGACATTCTTTTGACTTAGGTTTTTTTGGGGCATTTTTTAACCCACCAAAATAGCAGCATGTATATCATGCAGACAGGGAAGTCAGACATGGATACTGTCAAAAGTGAAAATTTTATTGTGAATTTTAAATTATTTTTGGGTGTGCATTTTGAAATCGTCAGAAGTTGTTTTGAAACGGAAATTTTGCCATTTATTAATTTCTGCAGTTATTTTGTTATTTTTACTTTTAAAAAATTTTTTTTTTTTTGCGGTAGCGTGGGAATTTAATGCAATATAATTGTTAATAAAATGTCTGTGTAGATTAGAATTTAATGAAATGGTTAGGGTTAGGGTTAGGGTTAGAATTTAATGAAATGGTCATTGAGATGGTTGTTATAAACAGAATATGATCAAAAGCACGGTCCCAGGTCGTTCTGCAGATGTGGACTCTTTACGATATAGACAGCTATACAAATTTTCATGGAGAATGGGTCATTACAACTCACCAATCGGCGAACAAGCTGTGATCTCAGAGTCGGAGGCCCCCAGTTTTCTACACAGGCCAGCCAGTGCTTTGAGTTCATGCTGAGGAATACAAGATCAAGGCATGGTAGAAGCAGGGCATGGTAGCAAATAGATATATGTATAAGATGAAAGCTAAGCTTGTAACAAGGAATGAACAATGATATCAAGCTACACAAAGTGTGGCTTAATTAGAGCGTTTCACTTATTGAGTATTCTTATTTATTTTATATCTCTTGTTCATTATTTGTAATTTTGTCACAATTTTATTTCAGTTATTTCATCAATCATGTCAAAATATTTGCAAGCATCCAATGCCAATGAAAGACATAGGCAATTTTTTCCAACACAATAAGACCACAAAGAAACGTTATGTTCCAGAGGAAGAATACAAAGAAGTTTTATTTTTCAGAGGAAGAATACAAAGAAATGTTATGTTTCAGAGGAGGACGACAGACAAATGTTTTATTTCAGCAGTAGACGACGGACAAATGATATGTTTCAGCAGCAGACGATAGACAAATTTCATGTTTCAGCAGCAGACGACAGATAAATGTTATGTTTCAGAAGCAGACAACAGACAAATGTTATATTTCACAAGCAGGTGACGGACACATTTTATTTTCAGAGCCAGACAAATTTTATAATCAGAAACAGAAAACAGACAAATGTTATGTTACCTTGTACATTGACGTCTTCTCCAGAGATTCTTTGTTTTTCTTGACAGACTGTCTCAGCCTCTGCTTGACAATCTTCAGCTCCACGTGATCTTTCTCTTGGATCACAAGCACGAAACCTGAACAGAACGTGACGGTTCATCAGTCAGAACGTGACAGTTCATCAGTCAGAACGTGACAGTTCATCAGTCAGGACGTGACAGTTCATCAGTCAGAACGTGACAGTTCATCAGTCAGGACGTGACAGTTCATCAGTCAGAACGTGACAGTTCATCAGTCAGGACGTGACAGTTCATCAGTCAGGACGTGACGGTTCATCAGTCAGGACGTGACAGTTCATCAGTCAGGACGTGACGGTTCATCAGTCAGAACGTGACAGTTCATCAGTCAGAACGTGACAGTTCATCAGTCAGAATGTGACAGTTCATCAGTCAGAACGTGACAGTTCATCAGTCTGAACTGTTGTTCATCAATTGCTTGTTTATCAATTGCTTGTTGATCAATTGTCCGTTTGTCATTCGGGATATGCAGTTATTTATAAGTGTGGCTACTTATCTAAAATTACAGAGATTGTTAAACCATTTACGAAACAAACAAAAAATTATGTTACACTAATCAGCAAATGTAGCAGTTGATATTAACAATGCCACCCACCCCCTCCCCCCTTTTCCACGGTTCGTTGATTTGAGAATATCGCACGTAGAAAGTAAACAAATGCATACAGAAAACTTTTTTATTTGGGTTTAAATTTTAGCCACTTCCATTTCTATCACTTAATGATAGGACATGACGTTACTTACTGTTGACAATCCTGACGACTCTCCAGGGCAAGAGGTAGATTAGAATCATGGCCGCTTCCGTACCCGGATGTGCCCAAATACCTTCCCAGAATGCCACATCCAAGCACCAGGACACGGCGACCACGATTGCGTCAAACACCTAAAAATATAAAAAAGTATAATTCAAATGATACACATTTTTTCTTTCGGTTTCCAATTGACCTAATTTCTCTGCGCGTAGCTTAGCAACACACACACACTGTCACTACCAATATTTTAGCTTTCACATATAATAGCTCCATTCGAATGGAGAAGGATAGTTCACATGACATCTGTGGCGCCCCAACGGTCCAAGGACTAAGGGACATGAGGATGATGACGATTTAATAGCCACATACAGTTTTCTTGAATATATCAACTTCATTGAAGTTTACTTAAAAACAAAAACAAAATATCTCTGATATCTGTATTTTATTTATTTATTTATTTATTTAGGCATTTTTATATAGCGCTTATCATAAAGCTCTAAGCGCTTTACAATTATTAAAACATGTAAACTAAGTAAAATAAAAATGAGACACTAGGATAGTAACTACTATTCTTATATAGCGCTTATCATAAAGCTCTAAGCGCTTTACAATTATTAAAACATGTAAACTAAGTAAAATAAAAATGAGACACTAGGATAGTAACTACTATTCTATAGAAACAATGAAAATGGCTATAAAAAGAGGACACTTTGACACTTCAGGATTAAGCCGAAACAGAAAATGAGGTAGGGCAAGGAGGGTGCATCACAGGTCATAGGCGGACCTAAACAGATGAGTTTTAAGGGACTTTTTGAAACTGGACGAGGTTTCACTATGACGTATATGGAAGGGGAGCTGGTTCCAGAACGTGGGCCCATGGAAGCAGAAGGAGCGTTCACCGATGGTCTTAGTTTTAGTTCTTGGGATTGAGAGGGTTCTACTGTCAATGGAAGAACGTAGTATTATTATTTTAATATGAGACTAATCTCAAATAGTCCTCCACTTTCATTTCAACACTTGACTCATCTCACATAGTCCACCCCTTTCATCTCCACACACAACAAACTCATCTAGCCACTCACCTCAAGCTTATGATGCTTCAGTTTAGTTCCCATGGCGAAAATTTTCAGGAACGTCTGAGGATCAGAAAATTAAAAAAAAATTTTTTTGTTTGTTTGAAATGTGCTCAAAGTTTACGGACGTTGTTACATTAGTCAATAGTGGTTTTTTTTTTTAACAAATAAATGTTTTTTTCCAATAATCTTGATATCTTATTAACATATAGGTCAGGGGTCCAGATTTGAATACACATTTAATTTTTGTTATTTACAGTGCAGCTATTCTTGAATAAACCAATGAATACCCTCTAAGCTTTTTAAAGTTATTGTTTACAAGAATCCATTTTACATACTCTCTTATCAACTCGTGTGTTGAGACTTGAATTCTTAACCTAGAATCTTGCCTTGATCGTCGTCTCATTAGTTTACACTATGAAAGTGGTTCTCAGTCTTTCAAATCCCGCGACCGTTTAATACATTTCCTCATGTTGTGGTGACCCCAAGTCATACAATTATTTTCGTTGTTACTTAATAAATATATTTTTTTCCGAATGCCTTAGGCGACTCCGTGAAATTCGACCCCCAAAGCGGTCGTAACCCACAAGTCGAGAACCGCTGCACTATGACATTCCTTGTAAATTTTATCAATTGTACCCCATCCTTCAATGCCTTAGTAGAATACCACACATAGACCCCCACAATATAGCTTCATTTTTCCGTGATGTTCACTCACCTCAAGCAACAGCGCGGACAAAATGACCAGGCTACCCAGGTGAAAGATATGGGTCATGGTGTAGCGGAGGCCGTGGTCAACCTCGTGTCCAGGAACTTTGGGCTCGATGGCCCTCTTTGACCTGTGTCCAGTGACGGGGTCCTCGCCGGCGAACACAGCTTCCACGGCTGCACTGACTGTGGCTGTGACGGTGGAGAGTGTTGCATTTTCCACTAGAGACCTGGGGAGCGAATCACAGCTGTTAAAAAGACGCCGGCAAAGGTATTCAATTTGACGAGTGTTGTCTCTAGCTAACCTCAGAGTTATGGCGTATGACTCTTGCTCTCTCTCTCTCTGTCACTCTCTTAGTCTCTCAGTCTGTCTCTCTTTGTCTCTCTCTCTCTCTCTTTTTGTCTCACTCTGTCCATCTCCTCTATTTTTCTCTCTGTCTTCCCCTCTCTCTCTCTCTCTCTCTGTCTCTCTCATTGTGTCTCTATGTCTCTCCATCTCTCTAGCATGAGTGTTAACAAACAACTACTTTGTGGTATTAGATCTAAGCTCCTCTAGTATTTCAGCTTTGGGTTAAGTTATGACGTCATAGAATCTAGAATAATTTGCGTATCTTTTAAGCAATCGGTTTGGGATCCATCAGGAATATTGAGGAGGCGAACCAAAGATGTCATCCAGACCAATAAGTTCACTTCTTAGACGATATCTCTTCTGGATTTTAAAAGCAACACCATCTAATGCCCGCCATTGTTGTTGCTGTGTCTCCTAACGGCATCAACTTACTTTCATTTCTTGCCCGACATATTTACTAACAACCCATTGAACAACCACCATCCCATTTAACACCTAACAACACATTTAACACCCACCAACCCATTCAACATCTACCAACCCACTCAACACCTACCAAGCCCATTTTAACACCCCCCAACCCATTTGCAACCTACCCATCCATTTAACACCCACCAGCCCATTGAACACCCACCAACCTACCTTAAGGCTGGTGCGCGGGGAGGGGTAGAGAGTGGATAACTCGTGAAATGCACGTCATCTCCCCTGAGGACGTCCAAGATGGCGTCCAGGTTCCACTTTCCGTGCAAGGTCTTATTGAGGCCAGGGATGTGGTCAAACAAGTGCTCCGTCAGGGTCTCGTCCAGAACCTCGTAGTAGTCAAGTTTTTCTGAGAGAATCGAAGATCGATGTGTTAGTCGGGCGTTTAAACATCGATTAGTGGATATCAAAGGAATGTGTTAGTTGGGTGCTAAAACACAGATTGGATGACATCGAAGCAAGGAAATGCAGGTGTTGAGAGTTTTAGCTTTATTTGATAATCAACGTCTGGTAAAATCATTTTGCAAAGACAATCAAATCTCAAAAACACATGTAGCCATCCTCCAGTCTCAGTTCACACCCTCACACACACCCTCACACACACCCTCACACACACCCTCACACACACCCTCACACACACAGTATCAGATCTTTTTCTCGGGGTTAAACACCCGCTTTATATACATCCCACACCGGGATGACAGCGTCATTAGCTCTCCACCTGTCACACGTAGGGCAAGCACGTCCGGCTGAGTGCATGTGAACACGTCTGCGGTAAACAATCGCACCACAGGGGCGTGCTCCTTTGTCCCACACCGTCACATGTGAAATGTGACCTAAATGGCAGGTGGGAGGTAGTTACAAAAGTGGCACACTGCCACATCAATATTTTTATAAGTATCGACAAAACAATAAAGATATCAACATACCAAAGTAAAAATATCAAAAATTAAGAACTAGTCGAGGATAATTGTGTAATGTTGTTTCTTTTCACGTTTCTTTATACTTGACAGTTTCATGTTAAAAAATAATCTTAAAAAGTAGAAAAAGTTTACCACTGACCTCTCATAATAAGAATATCACAGATGAGCTGTCCAATGACGCACACGGCGTCCAGCGCCGCCAAGGTCGACACGACAATCAGCAGCACGTGTGTGTGCAGCAGCACCGACAACCGCCTCTGGCATCTGAGAACAAGGGAAGTAATGCGAGATATTATTGGTCCGGTTGACGAGTCCAAACACCTCATCAGCTTCTCCCGCAGCCTCCTCGCTGACAACGCTAGTGTCGACAGCGTGAATTTCTGCTGTGCGCCGACACAATCCATTGAAAGGGATTTCGAAATGTGATCGAGTGATGAGAAAATTGCCTTCGTATAAAGATAAAATGGGCACACCTTTGACTTAAAGGAAATGTAGTTTACCGATTTGACTTAAAACAAATGTAGTTCCCCGATCTGATTTTTTTTTTTTTTAAAATGTAGTTAACCGATCTGACGTTCAGCTATTTTTAGAACTCTTTGATCATTGGTTTATTTAACACACATATCTTTGATGAATGGTTTATTTAACACACATATCTTTGATGATTGGTTTATTTAACACACATATCTTTGATGATTAGTTTATTTAACACAAATATCTTTGATGATTGGTTTATTTAACACACATATCTTTGATGACCGGCTATCACAGGGTAAGTGTTCAGGGTTTGGCCTAAACATGAAGACCAACCGCTGATCACGTGGGGTGGGTTAAATCGTTTCCTAAAGTAAAACAATGCCAGGGTCTGTTGGGTGCTGAAGAAATATTTTTTCCACATTCAGACTGACGACGCAGTGACGCTGACAGCCAAACAACAGACTTTTGTCTACTGCACACTGAAGACGAGACGCGTCTTAAATAGATGTGAGACCTTCAGCTTCGACGCGATTTGCTGCTCAAAGTCACGTGATTTATCAGGCTTTTTTAAGTCTGTGGTGGTGGGGGGAAAAAGAGGAGGGGGGTTCTTTACACGGAATTTTGGGATCAAATCCCCTGTGTGACCTGACCAAGAGCTCGTCGACTTTGCGTCATTTTGTACGATGCGTCACCCAGGCCTCAAACACGAGTCAAAGGACCAACAGCTGCTCGAGATGTCTGTCGGACCATCTGACCTCTGATGCGGAATGCCTGTACATGGCGATGACTCCTCAAAGCTGGACAGTTTCCACCTGCGCCAGGTAGTCGATGTAAAATATCGAGTCCAACACGATGTCAGCTCTTAATTAAGGGTCATGATGGGATCACCCAATGTTCTTAATGGGATCTACCGAAGGTCATGATGGGATGATCCAAGTATAATGATGGGATCTCCCAAATATCATGTTGGGATCTCCCAAGATCATTATTGGATCTTCCAATTATAATGATGGGATTTCTCAAAGATCGTGATGAAATCCTCCAAGCGTCATGATGGAATCTCGCAATGATCATGATGGGATCTACCAAAGATCATGATGCGATCTTGAAAGTATGGGGATGGGATCTTACAAACATCATGGTGGGGTCCCCCAAAGAGCATGAGGCCCCCCCCCCCAATTTTCATGATGTGATCTTCCAAGGATCATGATGGAATATTTTGACTATTTGGAGATGAAATCCACTTAAAAGTCAAACAATTTTGAAATGGTTGCGCCCTAAACACAAATTTAGTGGGGTAGCATTTTTACTTTAGTAAAACAAGAGTCGGACAAATAAGGGACGTGAAAAGGGGCCAAGGGGGAGGGGCACCAAAAATCGATACCAACTTTCTCAAGCATTATTCCCCTTACGTATTAGCGCAGACGACTGGTAAGTCAGCGAATTGAGATCTTTGAAAATGACGCATAGAAGTGTAGCCACAGCAGCATCATCATTAGTCAGCTCGCACTGGCAGAGGTCAGGACGACGCGTTATTTCGGACCGACCAAACTGGTTTGAGAGTATTCAAAGAAAGAGAAAAAAGAAAAAAAAATATTTTTTATGAAGTCTGGGAACTATATCATGTTTTTTTCCCCCCTTTCTCAACCGAGAAGAACACGTTTATTTTTGTGTGGCATGTTGGGATCAGATGAAATCTGCATCAGCCATTAAGTAAGGGATGTGGACACATGAACTGTGCTACATCTGCATACTGCAGTCCTGGTCCCTTTGCTGTGCTACATCTGCATACTGCAGTCCTGGTCCCTTTGGTTTGACTCACATTTTTTAATTAATTTTTTTTCAAAATATTTTATAAATTTATTGATACATTTTTATATTTCTAATCAGAAATATAGCATAAATTTATATAACAGAAATAAAAATATTCAATATTAAAATATAAACCAAACGAAATGAGCTGAAGAGATTTACAAATTATTTGTAAAAAATGTTATAAATAGCACGAGGTTTGCTAACCGAGGACGCTAAAATTCTTACAAGATGGTTCTCAAACTGTTATAAATTGTACTTACAAGAATGGTGAACAAAGATTGATCATTGGCATAATATACACCTAACTTTCGAAGAGGTGAGAAATATTTTGAGAATAAATCTATGATAGTGGGAAGTAGCATCTACTAATGATAGAGAGATGGTAGCCCCTAATGATAGAGAGATGGTAGCCCCTAATGATAGAGAGATGGTAGCCCCTAATGATAGAGAGATGGTAGCCCCTAATGATAGAGAGATGGTAGCCCCTAATGATTGAGAGATGTAGAATCTACTAAAAATAGAGAGAGATTTATTCTACAAATTATAGAGAAATATTTAAAACTACTAATGATAAAGATGTATAGAATATCCTAGTGAGAGAGGGATGGATAATCTACTAATGAACGAAATATTTATAGACTCGACTAATGACAGAGATATGTAGAGTCTACTAATGCTAGATAGATATAGAATCTACTAATGATGGAGAGATATAAAATCTCCTACTGATAGAGAGATGGTAGCTCCTAATGATAGAGAGATATAGAATATCCTAATGATAGCTCCTAATGATAGAGAGATGGTAGCTCTCTTGTATTTCACGTGGGAAATTTTCCTTTCAAAACAATAACAAGGAGGACAAACAAAGCAATTAAAGGGAAATAATTGACTTCTGCAGGTTGATGGGCAAACACGGGACCGGTTCAAGAATTTGTTTTCAAACCCTCTTCAAAATAACCTATTTACTTTCTTCATCTGCCTACTTAAACTTTCACCATGGAAACCATATATTAAAAAACATATAACATTAAATGTATTTAAACGATTNATATATATATATATATATATATATATATATATATATATCGTCACGTGACCCTTAGCCTTCAACTTGAAATACGAAAACTGTAATTTCAAAATAATAATAATAATTTGTAAGTCAGTTATAAGTACTCACAGCTCTATAAATTAATCATCGCAGTAAGTTTAACCTCAAAACTAGCTGAAATATGGCGAAATCACAACGATATCTCACATGTCACCTTATTAATTTATATATATTTTTTTTATTTTCACCCTGCTTAAAACTATTGTAGCTGTGATTAATAGTTTTTAATTAAGCCCCCCCCCCTTTTTTTTTTCCCTCTCCACTCAACAATTTCGGGGACATATCGAGCCACACGAGGTTTTTGCATCAATAACCGTGGTATGTGACGTCATGTTTACGTCATAGCCGCATACAGAAAGGACATCAGTTATATGCCCCAAGAATGTGTAGCTCTTGCGTAAACAGACCGGCTATATATCAGGAAGCTAGTGTTGTGAGATGGCATGGGCATTAGAGCACTACGTCTTTTCTAAATGATTTTCTTGCGGTCTTTGTGACTTTTCACAACTTGTTGTGTCTCGTTATGTTCACACCTTGCGGTCTTTGTGTATGTTCACACCTTGCGGTCTTTGTGTATGTTCACACCTTGCGGAATTTGTGTATGTTCACACCTTGCGCTGTTTGTGTATGTTCACACCTTGCACTGTTTGTTTATGTTCACAACATTGCAGAGTAACATCCATAGCAAGAACCAAGTTTCAATTAATGAAATTTTTATGAAATACTGACATATAAAATGACATCATCGAAAAATGGGTTCAGGCGATTGATAAACTCAATAGGAAGCCATGACATGACCTTTTACATTTGACCTTTGACTGGCACAGTGACCTTAATTTTTTTTCCCCAAAAACAAAAAAATGTCCTGCAAATAAAACCACGACTTGAAATCAACTTGAAACTAGACCATGTTCCAGTCAGATGAACTCTCTCATCCATTACATCCAGGTGAGCTGTACACCTGAACTGGTCGGACTTGATGGCAGTACCAACTTACCGGTCAACCAATAACAATGATTGTTGTAGTAGCACATCAGGTGTTATCGTCGAGCGACTGGAGTCTAGAGCGAATGTGGAGTGAATAGCTAGCCTGTGGGGGGGGGGGGGCTGGACATTTTTAGGGCTAGGCTTGGGCAAGAGTTGGATATGGAATGAAAGTTAAGCTGGGGTTGGAGCTTAGAGCAATGTTGCAGCTTAGCTTGAGTGGTAGTTTAGCATGAGTTTGTGTTCAACTGAATTGGGCGTTTAACTGGAAAGGGAGTTTAGTTGGACTTGGAGTTAACTTTTTTTCTTCCCAGTTTTAGCAAGAGATTTTGTTGATCTTAGATGAAAACGGAGCTTAGCTCATTTAGCTGGAAAAAAATATATATCAATAGCTGCGGTTTACATACAAACTATCAAATATGGCGTTTGTACCTTGAGCTTTAGTTAACATACGGTACGTAGTGGGCAAGAGTATACCCACTCACATACGGCACATGGTGAGCACACTACACAGATTACATATGCATGCGTGGATCGGAAATTCTAGTTTTTTTTTGCAACAATGTCAAGTACAACATTCGTTCAGAAAGAACATTAAACCTCCTATGGGGGCATTCTATAGTTTGACCTAACATTGGTAGGCTAATGTATTCTATAGCTCAATCTCAAAATGATAGACTAATGTGCTCTATAACTTAACCTCACAATGTTAGACTAATGTGCTCTATAACTTAATCTCACAATGATAGGCTAATGTGCTCTGTAATTTAACCTCACAATGTTAGACTAATGTGTTCTATAACTTAACCTCACAATGTTAGACTAATGTGCTCTATAACTTAACCTCACAATGTTAGACTAACGTGCTCTATAACTTAACCTCACAATGATAGACTATTGCACTCTACAGGTTTACCTCACATTGATAGGCTAATGTTTTGACGAGCGAGACTAACAGGGCCGTTGGTCGGGTAGGCAAAGTGTGAAATACAATCTTGAACACCGCAATCGAATGAGTGAAGATTATGATCGAACACTTCACTTTTAGAGTCTATTTTATACCCCAGTGTCTCATTTGTTTGCTGATTTGTTTCTTTGTTTGCTTGTTTGTATAATGGATTTTATTTATTTTTTTTTTAACCGTGATGGCGTTGAGGCTATGATAAAAGATTGAAGCAAAGATTTGACGTGTTGTGTTCATGGTTTGTGTTGATCTATTCAAGGAATAGATTTTTTTTTTCTTCTTTGCAGGAAACAACCAATTGATGAAATAAAAAAAAAAAAATAGCAAAAAATTTCTCTAAAAATCGTTTCCCAGACGAGATCAGGTGGATAATTTTAAAATATAGTTTTCACAAACTATTTTACAAATCGCACTAAATTTGATAAAATGAAAAATCTATCTCATGTAATTCATGTTCAAGTATTCCATTGGAAATTTGATCGATAATCACAAGTAACAATCAGTGATGTTGGTCATTGCTGATATGAGGGAACTTATTCACAATAGTTTATAATTAGGCAACAATTAATAATTAGGCGAAAATTCATAATTTGGCACAAGTAAATAATTTGGCAGCAGTTAATAATTAAGCACAAGTACATAATTAGGCACAAGTACATAATTAGGCACAAGTACATAATTAGGCACAAGTACATAACTAGGCACAAGTATATAATTAGGCACAAGTACATAATTAGGCACAAGTACATAATTAGGCACAAGTACATAATTAGGCACAAGTACATAATTATGCAACAGTTAACGGCTAGAACACTGTCCAGTTACTGACCTGCTTTCACACGAAGCTTTGGGCTTCACGTCCCTGTGGTCTATATTTTTCTTAGAGTTGCCCATGGTACGATGGCAACACTTTTTTAAAATAACTTCTGCAGGTAACCTCACAAGAGCACACACCAAAATATCTCAATGGCAATATATCCCTGTATCTCTTTTCTTTTGTAACATATAATTTCTTTTTATATTTTCTTTTAAGGTTTTAATTTGATAAAATCACAATGTATTGTATAACTATTCACAGTAATGCATGTTGGCTTATCCGTATATTCTGAGGTAGCTCTGGTTTTATAAAACAAAGGTTCCTTTGTCTTTTTTACACCTGAATATATATCTCGCAAATGTCCATTAATTGTTACTACCAAAACACATTCGTCTACTCTCTAGGCCAGGCGGTTGGATAATTAAATCTCAAGAAATCAAAGGCGCACACTTTTATACTCTCGAAACCGCAGATCCGGAGTCACTGACGCAAGGAGAAAATAGCTCATGTAAATATTCCCATAAATATGGACCATGAACACATGACTGACACATGCCGTTACATTTTTTTTTCACCTTCTTCTTATCACTTTTTTTTTTCCACATCGGCTTTGCCTTCATTCACAATGATGCATGACCCATTTCCTGATCAAATTTCCGTATACAGAGCGCACTGTCCCAACCATCTTCACCTCTCTTCAACTTCTATATCTCTTAAGTCATAGATAAGACTTATGACCTGTGCTGAGATCCTTATTCCAGGATGTACATCATTCCAAAGGTGTAGATTTTTTAACCACAAAAAAATGAGATCTTGGATGAAAAGTTGGGGGGGGGGGGGGCACATTTAACTTAGTAACAAACTTGTTTAATGATATGCTATTTCCTAGAGGTCCCCATGACAGTTAATGATCCCCCCACCCTGTCATTTTTGTTGGGCCACTCCATTGGGGTCTCGACCCATCTCCTCGTGTCCTCAACCTCCCCCCCCCTCCCTCCAAAGAGTAGCTGTTACATTTTTTCGGGTGATTATTCAGGTCTTAACTGTCTTTTCTATCTGTCAGTGAAGGCCTTGCCAAGTCGTTAATCCTCGACATGCTAGCGGGAATATCCGCAGGTAAAAAAAAAAAGAAAGATTTCACTCATTTGGTCTGGAATGCCATTTAATTTATTTTATTTTTTTAGACCTCAAAATACAACTCATGTCATCTGTAAAGCTAAAAAAAGACCCCCCCCCCCTTATTCAATGAGAAATTGTCTGAGTGATTTTTATATTGTTAGGTTAGGATAATTTATATTGTTAGGTTAGGATATTTTATATTGTTAGGTTAGGATATTTTATATTGTTAGGTTAGGATATTTTATATTGTTAGGTTAGGATATTTTATATTGTTAGGTTAGGATATTTTATATTGTTAGGTTAGGATATTTTATATTGTTAGGTTAGGATATTTTATATTGTTAGGTTAGGATATTTTATATTGTTAGGTTAGGATATTTTATATTGTTAGGTTAGGATATTTTATATTGTTAGGTTAGGATATTTTATATTGTTAGGTTAGGATATTTTATATTGTTAGGTTAGGATATTTTATATTGTTAGGTTAGGATATTTTATATTGTTAGGTTAGGATATTTTATATTGTTAGGTTAGGATATTTTATATTGTTAGGTTAGGATATTTTATATTGTTAGGTTAGGATATTTTATATTGTTAGGTTAGGATATTTTATATTGTTAGGTTAGGATATTTTATATTGTTAGGTTAGGATATTTTATATTGTTAGGTTAGGATATTTTATATTGTTAGGTTAGGATATTTTATATTGTTAGGTTAGGATATTTTATATTGTTAGGTTAGGATATTTTATATTGTTAGGTTAGGATATTTTATATTGTTAGGTTAGGATATTTTATATTGTTAGGTTAGGATATTTTATATTGTTAGGTTAGGATATTTTATATTGTTAGGTTAGGATATTTTATATTGTTAGGTTAGGATATTTTATATTGTTAGGTTAGGATATTTTATATTGTTAGGTTAGGATATTTTATATTGTTAGGTTAGGATATTTTATATTGTTAGGTTAGGATATTTTATATTGTTAGGTTAGGATATTTTATATTGTTAGGTTAGGATATTTTATATTGTTAGGTTAGGATATTTTATATTGTTAGGTTAGGATATTTTATATTGTTAGGTTAGGATATTTTATATTGTTAGGTTAGGATATTTTATATTGTTAGGTTAGGNGGGTAAATTTTGTTTTTGATTTAAAAAATCATTTACCTATATCTACTCTTAAAACTGCAGGCTTTTTAATTCTAAATGACAATTTACCATATTTATGGTGTTCTTTATTTACTTATTTTTTTAAATAAAAATAGCTCTTAAACTTAAACGGGTACAAATAATTAATTGGTCAGTGGAAAAAAAAAAGAAGAAAAAAATGAATAAAAAAAAGGAAACAATTAATTAGAATTTTCACTCAATCCAATCGGGAATTTCCAATAGTTTAACCCGGAAATGACGTTGATATTGTGTCAAGAGAACGAGTTCAGACAATTCATCACGAGAATTACGAGACAACAATTACGTGGCCCCGTTTCTTGATAGAGGTGTTGTCTCAAGTCACATGTCTGTGTCTAGACATGTCGTTTTAAGACAAAAAATGTTTTTGCTAGAAGTGTCGTCTTAATTCAAAATTGCGTTTATTGAAATGTTGTCTCGGGACAAAATTGTGTTGAGCTCAAACTTGACATATTAAAATGCGCCATTGTATGTAAGATTGTACATATGTTCTATTTTCTTTTTTTAGATTGTATATGTGATGTTTTTGTTTGCAATTTAATGTGTGCAGTTGTACATGTACACTTTCTACGTGATAATTAATATGTTCGTGGCCGGCTTGGTGGCCTTCCGTCAACCTGTCGAGCTGAAACTTCGCACATAGACTCGTTTCCGATTGCAACGCATTCTCTCCAAATTTCAGACCCCTCCCTGCATCGCCCCCAACGCCAGAAACCCCAAAAAATCAGTTTTTCCTGTTCTCCAAGGGGGGGGGGGCATGGAGGGCATATGATGCCGCTGATGTCACGACATGGAATTTCCAAAATAGTTTTTGCTAAATAAGATTCTTTATAAGCTGTTGGGTGGTGGGTGGGGGTTGGAATGTACTAATTTTTATTTATTTTCCAGCATTGCAGTTCTTCAACGTTAATTGTTAGATCTCAATTAATTGTTAATTAGGGACCCCGTTCCCCATGCAGCCAAGGCTAAAAGTTGGGGATCTTTGTACTATAGTCAAATATATGTATGCGAATATTTTAATAGTATCGCCTTTTCCTGATACACATGAAAGAATCAGGGTGTCAGGACCAGAGTCAGAGCAGGGTTAGGGTCTTGAAATGACCTAATCTCTTACAGGATTGTTGCCCCTCCCTGCCCCCCCCCCCTAAATACCCATATTATATCGAATCCAATATTCAAAATATTAAGAGATATAAACGATTTATTAAACTTTACTGCTAAAAACAAAAATGAAACTTGAAAGAGAATAAATTGTTTATACTTGTTAGCCCCCCTTAGAGTTGATGCTTTCCCTTATATTTTATTTTTGGACCGTTTCCTCTTGAAAGAATCAGGGTGTCCAGACCAGAGTCAGAGCAGGGTTAGGGTCTTGAAATTACCTAATCTCTTACAGGATTGTTGCCCCTCCCTGCCCCCCCCCCCCTAAATACCCATATTATATCGAATCCAATATTCAAAATATTAAGAGATATAAACGATTTATTAAACTTTACTGCTAAAAACAAAAATGACACTTGAAAGAGAATAAATTGTTTATACTTGTTAGCCCCCCTTAGAGTTGATGCTTTCCCTTATATTTTATTTTTGGACCGTTTCCTCTGGTCACATTCTAAATCTAATGATTCTATTATATGTCTTCTTCTATACTTTTTGAGATAAGGCATTGAGTAAGCCATGTAGTATTTGTTTATTGCATGACATTATCATCAGTGTTAGCGTATTGTATGACATTCTTCTCATTGTTAGTTTATTGCATGACATTCTCATGAGTCTAAGGTTATTGTATGAGATTCTCATCAGTATTTCATTTCTCTTGCCAATGATTATACCAGGATTATATTATACCAGGCCATCAAATATGAAGAGCGATTAGGTTTTACTAAAACAATTACCAGAAAACCTAAGGTTTAAACTAATTTTCTTTTATATGTATATGGGAGCGTACCGTCATGTAGATTTGGGGGCCAGGGGGTTGCAGACCCCGATTGCGACAAAAACTTACATGCGAATCTGCTTTATTTCTATTTTATTATTTTGTGTGTGTGTCCAAAAATGTATTTTCCCGCAATTAGTCAGTTGTCGAGACTATCTCAATAAGCTTTGTTTGAAAACCTATACATACATTCTCGTAAGACAAGTCCTTGACCTTACATTAGGTCACATTATCACGCTGCAGAAACAGCAAAATCTCATGCGTGAAAGAAAGACAGAGTTATCAACGAATCTTGTTATCGTGGACAATCGACGGGCATACGGCCGGACATAAGGCCAACATACAGGTACATAACAGGTTCAGTGAGCGGGTCAGTTCGGGGACATGGACCCGGGCACTGGCTGAAAATTATGAGAGTATCTTTCTGTGTGTGTGTCAGTGTGTCTGTGTGTGTGTCTGTGTGACTACATGTGTGTTCTTGTGGTGCCTCTGTGCTGACTTGTGTGTGTGTGTGTTTGTACGAAGAGAGAGCTGAATGTGTATGGATTACTTGCTCGTGGATATATGGATTAGTAGCTTGATGCATGTATTGCTGGATGTATGGAGGAATTAATTGTTTGGTATGGATTACTTTCTGGTGAAGCCAAACTTTGGATATATGGATTTGCAGCTTGATGAATCTATTTTTTTTTTGGATGTATGGATTTTTATCTGTATGAATCGAATTTTGGATAAACGGATTGGGAGCTTAATAAAACTACCTTTGAATCCACAGTTGGATAACTGGTTCAATCCTATGTTGGATGCATGGGTGGGTAGCTAGTTGAACCAATTGTTGAATGTCTGACTTGTAGCTTGGTGAATCCATTGCTTGAATGCATGGATGGGTCATAAGGGGGGGGGGGAATCTTTGATCCAATCCCTTCATGACACCGGTTCATCCACGTCCACATCCACACGGAAAAGAGTTGACTTTAGAAGCGCAGCACCGGGTGACCACAGCGTAACAGGAAACCGATAACGAAATGTCAAGGTCATTTCGTTTCATGTCCTTATCACATAGATCAGAATATGAATGAAAATTTTGGGGGTTGAATTTCGGGTCGGACTAAGGCATGCATTCAATGAGGCATGGTCGTTTTAAGGTGTATGTATATTTCCTGTTGATTAAGACTGTTGACTTCATATGTCTAATATTTTCTTATCCGCTATCCGACGCGCCTTTTGAAATACGTCACACATTTTATCATATTATCATGTTATCATATTATCATGTTATCATGTTATCATACAGACGTCTGAGACAAGTAGACCGGGTTTCCTTCATGTGTTTTGATATTTTTATCATTTAAAAAAAAAATCTACTTTAAAAAAATTGCCGTTATGAAAATGCTGATAGTGAGACACAGACTGGGATCTGTGAAAATGATATTTTTCATCTGAAGAAGTGCTATAAGGCACAAGGGGTACGGTGTCACGAGCTTGAGAATCGCCGCAATGGTCACATCGAGGAATAGTTTAGTAAACAAAACAAAAAAGATTATTTTCCACATTGTGACAAAAAATTAGTTATAGCATTATAATAGACCACTTTTATGTGTATAATTGACACGATTATCTGTGTATGTTTGTGTGTGTGTGTACGGATGTAGTTATGTAACTATGCACGTAAGAGAATATGTATATTTGTGTGTACAAATGTAAGTATCTCACAATGTAAGCAGCAGTTTTTTCGTGACATTGAACAACAATGCTTTTCAAAATTACTTCTCAATTACTTTTCAAATATAAATAGAACCATTTGGTTTTTAGAGAGGTCGACATGGTTTGAAAATATAAAAGTTGAAAAGTCTAAACAAAGATGAGGCAAAAAAAAATAAGCTGTTACTTCGTCCATCCGTGGATGCTAACCAAAATATTACGTCACCTAACAGGATATGATTTTTCTGATATCCATATCCTGCTCCGGTACACATGAACTCAACCAATGGGCGAATGTTATTTAATTGTTTTTTTTTTATGTTAACACTTTAAATAATGACTAGCAATTTACATTTTTTTAAAATTGATTAAAAACCATTACGGAAGAATTTAGTTATTAGAAAATAAATTTTGTTGAAGGCATACTTCCTGATCTTATTTCATTTCTGCGCTATAAAGCTAAAAATGTAAATTTTTTTCGGCTGAAAACTTCACATTGCAGTATGTGGTAAAGATTTTTACGTGGATTATTGAATTAAACCCATGGATAATCTTTTTCAGATTTATCAATGTAGCTGGTGAGCAATGGTGGCCAAGGTTGGAAGGCTTGACATGCTGAGGTCTCTAAGCTACTTCCATCATTAGACAGGATGACATGCTATGGAAACTGGTCAAGTAAATTGGATAGTAGAACAAAGGTGTCAATGAAACAGGACAATAAGATGTGAAAGTTTCGACTTAGAGCCTACTTCAGCGAACAGGACAAATGAAAATACACCAAGAAACAGAGCACAGTAAGAAAAAAAGCTTTAGAAGATATACTTTGCTGTTGCCGAAAGTAAGATTAAATTAAATGCAGTCCTCTGTTTGTTATCTTTTAAAAATTAGACATCTTTTGAGTTATTTTATATCATGACTTAGATATTATCACAGACACTATAATCGTTTTGCTGGGTGCCATCAGGCTGGGATGTTGGCTTCAGAACAAATTACACAATCTCGTCATGTCGCCAAAGATAAGATAAGATTTTTTTTTAATTGCTCTAAATAATTGGAAATGTTTTTGATTGAATTTTAAATAATCATCTTCAGCTCATAAATAAGCAACTGAAATAGCAAGACGAGGTATGTGCAAGTTTGAATTTAAGGACAGGACAATAGTGCAGTCCTTTAATTATTATAAAAAAATAAGCACACCTTCTAAGCCAGACAACATTTTCTAACTAGAACCATTTAAGCACAAGACATCAAAGGACTTCCCTGGCGTAGAACTCAGCCAACAATGAAACTTCTTAGTGACATCAATGACTTAAATTGAGATCATTCAGATTTGGTAACCGCTTTGTGGGGCAGAGAGCGTGTGGGGGGGGGGGGAGCACGCTGGTAAATGGTGTACAGACTGGGGAACAAAAGAATATTTAAATTAGTCAATCCTAAATTGATGAGAAGAATTCACCCTGGTTCGTGTTGTAAGCAAGAGGGTGTTATGTAGATCTATGCTCCTACATCGTTTTAGTATTACAACCTTTCTCTTCAAACAGTTCATCGAGTGAAGTTGGTTTGGTTTGTAAGATATCGGTAGCTTTCTTGTGTCGGTTTTTTTTTTTTTTTGGTTTTGTAATCACTGTTGCATGTCAAAAGAGGTGTGTACCGCGCATGGATAGTGACATGCACTTCTGGTGTGTAGTGTGTCGTGAGTGTTAGCTGATGAACGCTCTTGGCGCCGTGTGGCTTGTGACGAATCCGTGACGTGTGTTCCCTGCCTGTGACGTCGTGTCTAGACTTGGCTTGGAGCACACGCTGTCCTTTGGCCGTTGGCGTCTGAGCTGTGAGTGAGTGGGATTCGCGCAGGAATGGTGGCGTAAAGGGGTGGGGGGGTGCCACTGTTTTAAATATTCAATGCAGTTTCGATCGATTGAAACTTTTTCGCTGTGAGGTACCGGGGTGGTAAAAATCTTGGCTCATTCCCTGGCGGAATTAACCCTAGCTAAGCCACTGGCGGGAAGGTTGAATTATGGATTACCCGATATGTAATCGAAAGAAATTTCGTCGACGGTAAATTGCTCGACGGAAATTTGATCGAACGAAAATTTGGTCGATTTTTCTTTTTCAGTTCACAGGTTAAGATTGTCGTCAAATTTCTTTTTGAACGCATTATTTAACAATAAAAAAAAAAAAAAGATTCGACCAAATTTCCTTTCGATCACAATGCTGTCGATCAATTTACCGTCGACGATATTTTTTCGTTCGAAATTCCAGATACATGAATTATGTGGGTGGCTGGCGAAAGCTGCACATGACTAATTGACCCACTTCCCCTTAACCTATCGAACTAACACTTGGGCACATGGACTCGTTGCTGAGGACAACACAATTAGCCCCCACCACAACACCCTAAAAAAAAAAATCAATTTTTTCCTGTTTTTCTTTTTTTTTTTTAAATCTCAAGTGCTTTTGATGCGTGATATTTATTATAAAAAATTAAATAAATATTTGGTAAACTAGTTCTGCTGTGTAAAAGCGGGTCGGTCATTAGAATATAAATAAGGTTTAGGATCGTGAAAAAAATGTGCTGTGGTGAGCCTGGGCGATTTTGTGTGGGGGGGGGGGGGGGGCACTAATTGGGATTCTTTTCCAGAGCGTTACTTGAATTTATGTTTTGTCCAATTTTTAGCCCCACCACTCCCCTTTCATTGCTCGTTATTACATTTTATAAAGAAATTTTACAAAAAATTTGTGTTTTGGAAATTTTTAATGATATGTTTGAATGATTGTAGGACTAGATGATACATAACTTAGATTAAAGTTAACGCTGTTCTTGGAGTAGCACATGTGTTCCGTTTTAACCAGGTTACAACTTGTTAAAAAGTGAACGAATTTGACGAGAGGTACTCAATCATGCACAATCGTCGAGCTGTACTTGCTTCAGTGTTAAATTATAATCGAGTGCCATAATATCTAGATTTAAATTTGAATCTCTTCATCTATAAATAGCAAGTGTGTATAACAGAACCTAGATTTGGAGTGGTATTTCCTGTTCAGGTGTACCAGGGTTTCATGTCCACGTCTTTGGTGTCTTTTTTTCCACTTGTGTATCCCATAATGCTTAGTCATGAAAGAAACAACAAACAAAAAAAAAAAAAAAATCACTGTCTTTCAGTTCTATAAGTAAAATTTAAAACCTCAGGGTCGCTCCCTGTTCACTGCCACGAATTGACTGGATGTCTGTTCCTGATAAGGACTTCATGTCCCAGGTCTATTCTTAGCCTCATCAAGTGCTAACCAGGACGCTGTCTCTGACTTGTCATATCAAATTTAAAACTCGCAGCTGCAACAACAACAAAAAACATTTTTAAAAATTGAAGGGAGTGATCTCCTGTAATTCCCTGTCACTTTTTATGATACCAGTTTGGCATGTCATTGACAGCTAGACGCAAAGTTTGGCATGTCATTGACAGCTTTGTGCTGAGTTTGGCATGTCATTGACAGCTTGACGCAGAGTTTGGCATGTCCTTGACAGCTCGACGCAGAGTTTGTCATGTCATTGACAGCTTGACGCAGAGTTTGGCATGTCTTTGACAGCTTGACACAGAGTTTGGCATGTCATTGACAGCTTGACGCAGAGTTTGGCATGTCATTGACAGCTTGACGCAGAGTTTGGCATGTCATTGACAGCTTGACGCAGAGTTTGACATGTCATTGACAGCTTGACGCTGAGTTTGGCATGTCATTGACAGCTTGACGCTGAGTTTGGCATGTCATTGACAGCTTGACGCAGAGTTTGGCATGTCATTGACAGCTTGAAGCAGAGTTTGGCATGTCATTGACAGCTTGACGCTGACAACATTGGACAAACTGAAAAATCGAATTTTATTTTGATGCGATTTTTCTTCGGTTGCCCTGTGCTTTTATTTGTGTGTCTGTTTGTTTGTTTGTGGACGAATCCTGCATATCAAACTTGACTAATTTCATGACCTGCAATCAAAACATTGTACACTCCCCCCCCCCCCAACATTTTATTTTGAAAATGATCAGCAGGTCACATTGACCGCCACTGACCTTGCTTTTATTTGTGTGTCTGTTTTTTTGTTTGTGGACGAATCCTGCATATCAAACTTTACTAATTTCATGACCTGCAATCAAAACATTGTACACTCCCCCCCCCCCAACATTTTATTTTGAAAATGATCAGCAGGTCACATTGACCGCCACTGACCCTTGAAAGACTTCTGCGGATATGTCATTAACAGAAAGGGATCGTGACATCGGGTTGTCAACAAGGCTTTTCCCAGTGAATGGTAGCTCGTTTCCGGTAGCAATCATTAATGACAACCTATGGCGTCAGACATGTCATTGCTACCACCTATAGTGTCAGACATCTCATTGCTACCACCTATGGCGTCAGACATCTCATAGCGGCCACCTATGGCGTCAGACATCTCATTGCTGCCACCTATTGTGTCAGACATCTCATTGCTGCCACCTATTGTGTCAGACATCTCATTACTGCCACCTATGGTGTCAGACATGTCATTGCTGCCACCTATAGTGTCAGACATGTGATTGTTGCTACCTATAGTGTCAGAAATCTTCATAACTCATGAGTAAAATGATATCTGATTGGAGTCTTCACATTGAGTGTTCCTTGATCTGATAGAGAACACCAGATCGAGTGCCAAGGTATCGCCACAAGAGCTTCATAAGTACAGATCCCAGTCACAAAAGATTCACTAGTACATAACCCCATCACAAAAAATTTACTACTAAGTACAGATCCTCAGTCACAAAAGATTCACTAGTACATAACCCCATCACAAAAAATTTACTACTAAGTACAGATCCTCAGTCACAAAAGATTCACTAGTACATAACCCCATCCCAAAAAATTTACTACTAAGTACAGATCCTCAGTCACAAAAGATTCACTAGTACATAACCCCATCCCAAAAAATTTACTACTAAGTACAGATCCTCAGTCACAAAAGACTCACTAGTACATAACCCCATCACAAAAAATTTACTACTAAGTACAGATCCTCAGTCACAAAAGATTCACTAGTACATAACCCCATCCCAAAAAAATTACTACTAAGTACATATCCTCAGTCACAAAAGATTCACTAGTACATAACCCCATCACAAAAGATTCACTAGTACATAACCCCATCACAAAAGATTCACTAGTACATAACCCCATCACAAAAGATTCACTAGTACAGAAGCCCATCACAAAAGATTCACTAGTACATAAGCCCATCACAAAAGATTCACTAGTACAGATCCCAGTTTGAGGGGGAAACCGATCCTCCTTAATTCGTTTTTTTAGATCTCTGACTGATTGCTGGTCCTAATTTAAGTTGGCTGGCCGTGCGGTGTACACGTCATCATATATTGCGACAATGCTTCGCCCCGTTCAAGGATGTGAGATTTAAATCTTGTCGGTGTGTGTCCAATATCGCGCATGTGTCCAGTGGATCCCCATATCCCTATATGTATCCACTGGGCGTGTTAATCTTCTCTCCTCTTCTAGTTCATTTTGGGGATTTTCAAGCTAAAGGGCGTGGCCAATATTTCAGAACAGGCAAATGACAACTGCTACACTTGCTTGGTGAACAGCAATGACATGGGCTACACATCCTTTGTGAATGTCAATATCTTGGGCTATACGTCCTTTGTGAATGTCAATGGCATCGGCTCAGCTAGCTCAGCCAATAATAGTGACATCGAAGTGGTCAAAGCCACCTCGCAGATGACACGCGGAGGCCACGAGCTATAGCCTCGCCCACATAACATCAATGTCAGACCTGTTATCAGGTTAAACACGCATTTAACTTGAGAATCACTGGACTATAAATAAATAACTTTAAGCTCTAGCAAAGTCATAGAACATCCCTACGAACGTCACCTGATGACGTGGGTTTAAAGCTGGATCAAAAGACGTCAGGGAAGGCTTGCCTAGATTCTGATAATTTTTTTTTTAGTATGGTTTTGGGCCGTTAACATTTCAGATAAGAACTGGAAGTAGACTATGACAATGGTAAGGACACCTTGAAACTAGACTATGACAATGGTAAGGACACCTCTAAACTAGACTATGACAATGGTAAGGTCACCCTGAAACTATACTGTGACAATGGTAAAGGCCCCTTGAAACTAGACTATGACAATGGTAGAGTCACCCAAAAACTAGACTATGACAATGGCAAGGTCAACCTGACACTAGACTATGACAATGGTAAGGTCAACCTGAAACTAGACTAGGACAATGGTAAGGTCACCCTGAAACTAGACTATGACAATGGAAGGGTCCCCTTAACGTGATCAAACTGTTTAAACCGTCTCCTAATAAATATGTAACATCAGACGAAAACAGTAATTATAAAAAAAAATTGCTACATGAATTCAAAAAAAAATAATTAAAAAACATTTTAAAAAACCCAAATACCCTCCAACGCCGTATGGCTTATGGTTTCACCAGCAGATCTTTATGGCTGGATGACGCCTCAGTCTGGTCTCAGGTCATCCGTTATTAGGACATGGAATGGAGACGAATGAGCTTTGTTCAGGTATTTTCAACACGGAGACAAGCGGACACATTTTTTTGTTTAACATTAAAGAAACATGAATAGTATTATCATATGGCATAGAGCGTAACGTGTAAAGGGAAATTTAATGCGCCAGGAAATTGCAATGCAAAACAAAACAAAGGCAACCAGGTAGGTCAAATATCTACGAAATAAGGGGTAGAGGTGAGGCAAATATTACCTGATCCGGAAATTTGATGGAGAAAACAATGTCCGGATAAGGTAAATTGATCGACGATAATTTGAGCGAACGGAAATTTGGTCGAATCGTTTTTTTTTCTTCAGTTTTTACGTTAAAATTTTGCTTTAACTTTCTTTTTGAACACATGATATTGTTTTACCATATAATATAGTGCGTTAAAAAAGAAATTTGACCAAAATTTCAACGTGTGAACTGAAAAAAAAAGATTCGACCAAATTTCCGTTCGTCAAATTACCGTCGATCAATGTTTCCGTCGACGAAACAACTTTCGATCAAATTTCCGTTGACCAAATATTACTGACAGCAGCGAGTCAAATGTCACTGGCATACGACAACGAGGCAGGTCAACTATCCCCCTGCGACGTGCATTTCTCAGGGGTTCTCTCTATTGGACACTGTCGTGATTGTGTTATGATTCTATTAGACACTGAAGCGATTGTTCTATGATTCTATTAGACAATGTCGTTATTGTTCTATGATTCTATTAGACAATGTCGTGATTGTTCTATAATTCTATTAGACATTGTCGTGATTGTTCTATGATTCTATTAGACAATGTCGTTATTGTTCTATGATTCTATTAGACAATGTCGTTATTGTTTATACTTCTATTAGACATTGTCGTGATTGTTCTATGATTCTATTAGACAATGTCGTTATTGTTCTATGATTCTATTAGACAATGTCGTTATTGTTCTATGATTCTATTAGACAATGTCGTGATTGTTCTATAATTCTATTAGACAATGTCGTGATTGTTCTATGATTCTATTAGACAATGTCGTTATTGTTCTATGATTCTATTAGACAATGTCGTGATTGTTTATAATTCTATTAGACACTGTCGTGATTGTTCTATGATTCTATTAGACACTGAAGTGATTGTTCTATGATTCTATTAGACACTGTCGTGATTGTTCTATGATTCTATTAGACACTGTCGTGATTGTTCTATGATTCTATGAGACACTGGAGGGATTGTTCTATGATTCTATTAGACACTGTCGTGATTGTTCTATGATTCTATTAGACACTGTCGTGATTGTTCTATGATTCTATGAGACACTGGAGGGATTGTTCTATGATTCTATTAGACACTGGAGTGATTGTTCTATGATTCTATTAGACACTGGCGTGATTGTTCTATGATTCTATTAGACACTGGCGTGATTGTTCTATGATTCTTTTAGACACTGGAGGGATTGTTCTATGATTCTTTTAGACACTGGCGTGATTGTTCTATGATTTTATTAGACACTGGAGTGATTGTTCTATGATTCTATTAGACACTGGCGTGATTGTTCTATGATTCTATTAGACACTGGCGTGATTGTTCTATGATTCTATTAGACACTGGAGTGATTGTTCTATGATTCTTTTAGACACTGAAGTGATTGTTAAGGGGTTTAGGGGGTTGAGGGGAGGGGGTCTTTACGGAATAAAACCTCTACATTTACCCAAACATGCCATCCCTATGTATATTAAAAAGGATGACCGTCCGCTCCTGCTCCACGTACTGCTCCCATTTCTGCAACCCATGCTGTTCCCATTCCTGAACCCCCTACTGCTCCCATTCCTGCACCCCTTGCTGCCCCCATTCCTGCGCCCCCTACTGCTCCCATTCCTGCGCCCCATACTGCTCCCATTCCTGCTCCCCTTACTGCTCCCATTCCTGCGCCCCCTACTGCTCCCATTCCTGCGCCCCATACTGCTCCCATTCCTGCTCCCCTTACTGCTCCCATTCTCTGCTCCCATTCCTGCGCCCCCTGCTGCTCCCATTCCTGCGCCCCATACTGCTCCCATTCCTGCTCCCCTTACTGCTCCCATTCCTGCGCCCCCTACTGCTCCCATTCCTGATCCCCCTACTGCTCCCATTCCTGCTCCCATACTGCCCCATTCCTGATCCCCCCACTGCTCCCATTCCTGTCTCTTTAAGAGCAAGCATGTAATTTTTGGCATACGACTCAAAAAAACAAAAACGAAAACTAAAATATTGCAAACTCAAAATGTCTTGAAATAACGATGCTACGCGCGAGGAAGAGTGTCAACAGTTTTCAACCTTTTTTAAGTTAACGATTTACTAAAAAAAAATGAACGCGGAATATCGATACTGTAAGTGGGTGTACATGAAATATCGATACTGTAAGCGCGAGTACATGAAATATCGATACTGTAATTGCAAATACGTGAAATATCGATACTGTAAGCGTGAGTACAATGAAGAAATGACCCTAGCGTATTTCTCCAAATAATGATGTCAGAGAAAATATTCTTTAGGGTACAGTTCAGGACTCAAGGACCTGAAAATTTCTATACCAACATCCGTATAGTTTCCGGGGGAAAGGGGGGGGGGGCTCTTATCCCACCAGTTTCATTCTATTTTAAAGTATAATTTTCTGTCATAATCGGCCGGAGAAATGTAATATAAATATAAACGTGGTATAAGTGCACTGGAATATATTTCAGGTTGGAATTTTTCAGCCTTTTTAAAAATAAATAAATAAATAAGATGTCAAGAACCATAACCGCGTCTAATGAAAGTAACAAATAAACCTAATTCTCTCCCGCTTATAAATTTAAAAATGACATCCATACCATGAGAATATCCTTATCTCTTTTTTAAATAAAAAAAAAAATAATACTAATAACTAGGTAATGGATTAAGAAGAAAAAAAAATAAAAATAAAGTTAAACGGTTTCTTTATACATTGGTTGTTCTTTTTCTTTTTCATTTTTAATTTTTTTTCCCTCCAATTTATGTAAGACCGAACTTTGTCCCAATAAAAGTGTTGAGCATCAAATGAAGAGAGATTCCTTTAATTTATGTCTAATGGAAGCTTTCTTCATTGTTATAGGTATACGCATAGTTCATATATTTTTTGATTATTTTAAATGCATATTATTTTGTCTATCTTGTCCTAGCAAATCATTGAGACATTTATATGTTTTCTAAATGTTGATGTACACATAGTATTGCATTTTTAGCGTTGAGTATTCAATACAATAAATATTTATTTATTTTTAAATAATTTGTCCTTATTTTAGTGGCTACTTCCTGAATTATTTTCCAGGCTTGTGCGCGTTATTTGAAAACGAAATAATCTTAGATGAGTTTATGTCTAAATTGTCTTCGCTCTATTATTTCTGAAATTCGTATAACTAAATAATTTTGACGTTTTGCCCCCCCCCCCACTTTCCGGTCCCCCAAATTTAAAACTGAGTTTGGACCCTTGAGATACGTCTTTACAGTTCCATTATTTGATGAAATTCACTATTATAAATTACATCAGTTTCTGGAAGATATTTAAATTATAATTGTTTGATAGAGGATAGAAAGTACGCTTGACTTGTACTTTAAATAAAATACAGGCGTTACCGCGCCTTGATGGTATACCTGAGTGTCTTCTCAAGTACTTTCAGCGTTGTTCATATTCATGAGTGCCGTCTAATTAAAGGAAGGTACTCACCCATTCACAGAGTGCCAATGAGTTCTATTAAATCCACTCGATAGGATGTCAGTTTAAACCCTCACTTAATCCGCCACACCCCTACTTCTCATCACATTTTCTAGCCCCATTTTCTCGTCCAAACCTTCCGACCCCTCCTTCTCATCCCGCTTTCTTATCCCACATTCTCGTCCCACCTTCTCATCCCACCTTCTCACCCCACCTTCTCAACCCACATTCTCATCCCACCTTCTCATCCCACATTCTCATCCCACCTTCTCATCCCACCTTCTCAACCCACATTCTCAACCCACATTCTCATCCCACATTCTCATCCCACATTCTCATCCCATATTCTCATCCCACATTCTCATCCCACATTCTCACCCCACCTTCTCATCCCACCTTCTCATCCCACCTTCTCATCCTACATTCTCATCCCACATTCTCATCCCACATTCTCATCCCACATTATCATCCCAACTCCTCATCCCACCTTCTCAACCCACATTCTCATCCCACATTCTCATCCCACCTTCTCATCCCACCTTCTCAACCCACATTCTAATCCCACCTTCTCATCCCACCTTCTCATCCCACATTCTCATCCCACATTCTCATCCCACATTCTCATCCCACATTCTCATCCCACATTCTCATCCCACATTCTCATCCCACCTTCTCATCCCACCTTCTCACCCCACCTTCTCATCCCACATTCTCATCCCACCTTCTCATCCCACATTCTCATCCCACATTCTCATCCCACATTCTCATCCCACATTCTCATCCCACATTCTCATCCCACATTCTCATCCCACCTTCTCAACCCACATTCTCATCCCACATTCTCATCCCACCTTCTCATCCAAACCTTCTCATCCCACCTTCTCATCCCACCTTCTCATCCCATCTTCTCATCCCACCTTCTCAACCCACATTCTCATCCCACCTTCTCATCCCACCTTCTCATCCCACCTTCTGATCCCAACGAACTCAACCCAATTTCTCATCCAACCTTCTCATCCCACTTTTTCATCCCACCGTCTCATCCCACCTTCTTATCTCAACCATCTCATCACAACCTTTTCATCGCTACCTTCTCACCCCACCTTCTCATCCCACCTTCACATCCCAACTTCTCATCCCACCTTCACATCCCACCTTCTCATCCCACCATACCATCATGCCACCTATGTTTGCCATTTTAACAAAAACGTATTTTACTTTAAATATAGAACAACTTCAATTTAATATTCTGAGATTATTACCCCCACATGGAACCTTGGATAAAACCCACCAATGTTTGAAAGCATTTATAAAATTGTGATGTTCACACATAGTACTCGTTTATAAATCACACATAGTACTCGTTTTATAAATCACACATAGTACTCGTTTATAAATCACACATAGTACTCGTTTATAAATCACACATAGTACTCGTTTATAAATCACACATAGTACTCGTTTATAAATCACACATAGTACTCGTTTATAAATCACAAATTTTCTAAACGTATTTATTTTATCGTAATTCACGGAGCAACTATTTAAAAGAGCAAGATCTACTTGTCATTGTTATGTGGTCACATGCACACATGGAACAAGAGTAATAATAAACCAATTGTTGTATGTATTTATTATAGAGTCACACTGTTTTTTGTTGTTGTTTTTTTCAATTATTATACGTTTCTTACCTTTTAATTGTAGTTAGATCTTCAGGAGGAGCAAGCGACTCAAAAGTTGATGACGCAATCGAGACAATGCTGTGTCTGACGTGCTTCGCCCCGTGAGCCTCCAACCCACCGCTCTTGCCGTGGTCGCCCGTCACGTGACCGTTGGGGTTGCCGCTGATCCGCCCGTTGGACGCCTGGGGGAAACCTTTGAGAATCCCCCCGCGGGTTGGCGACGTGCAGGGTTGGAGGTCGTCCCCCTTTTGAAACCCTCCGATGGTGAGCGGGGAGATGGTGTAGACGTCCGGGCTGCTCATCGCGTTGGACTTGGCTGTGATGGTGACAACTTTAGATCGTTTGAAAATACGGAGCATGGGAGGGTCGGCCTCAAATCGAAATTGTTTTCTGTCAATAAGTCGTGGACATTGTCAATATTTTTTTCGATAACGTAAGCAAATAGCGACAACTTTAAGATTTCAAACGAAATAAAAAAAATAAATAAAAAGTAGTCCTTGAATCTCCTTCTATACGTCTTAGAATATTTCACGAAACATTTCTTTAAATTAGAAATTAAACTTTAGACCAATTATTATAAAAAAAATGTTTTTAATGAATGAAGTATTTTCAGTTAAAAAGTAAACAAAATCTATAATTTACTTTTAATTATAAATAATTATTGACACAATTCTTGGCTTAACACTGTGTATCAAAATTAAACAAACAGAAATGAGCTACACCGTTCGATTGAGCAATTAATGTTATAGATGTTTGAAATTATTTATTACGTTTTATTTTTTAAAATTTGATAATGGTTTCAAGTTTCTTTCTGTTCTCTTATCTTACTAAAACTGAAATGTAATCAAAACACAATTGTTTCTTGATGAAGATTTAGTTCAGAAAAAAGTATCACTATTAAATGTAAAAGCATTGACTGCTGAACACGGTTTAGAGGCTACGTCTAGATGAACATTTCCACGTGTGTTTGTGTTAAGGACCACATTTAAACTACATAAATGGCAGACGTCTGTCTTTATACCCTAATTTAGTCCACCAGATACGTCATAAAACTAACTGACGTCCGGATAATGGCTGGGTTTCAACCATTGTTTATAAAAAAAAGCACACAAAAAACAAGTAATATTTGAGGTCTGACCCATATGACCTGTGTGCCAATGAAATATATAGATACTTGGGATAAATGTGCAGGTGTCATTAAGTTGTAAAACACCTTTCAGGCCATCCCTTGGTGTCGTAAATTACCTGTGAGTTTGTGGTACCGCATTATTTGGTCTGATAACATTTCTTTTAATTAAATTCTTCATTTAGTTGTGTTAAATGTGAATTGTTAACATTTTGGATTTTGGAGAAAGAAAAAAAATAATTATATACTCATATTCTTTTTTTAATTTAAAAGATTTTAATTGTAATAAATAGATGACATAAGATTGGATCGATGATGTGCAGATGGATGGATGATGTGCAAATGGATATACACCAGTTGGGGGTTCGTGCATGGAGGCGGAAGGCCATGGATCGCTCCGAGTTGAAGGATATGGTGGAGAAGGCCAGGGCCCTACATGGGCTGTAGCGCCACTGATGATGATGTCTGAATGGAAGGATGTGGTGGAGCAGGCCAGGGCCCTACGTGGGCTGTAGCGCCACTGATGATGATGATGAAGATGACCTAATATTAATTTTTAAAGTACAATAAAATATCTGTCTTACGGTATAGTAATCAATAGAATTTGAATCATCTTGGTCACGTGAGGGCCTGAAAGATTCGAATCGTCTGCAAAACCTTATATGGTAGTTTAGCGTGGCCCCAACACACACACACACACACCCAACCATTGGATCACATCGTATATTACACCAGCCCCCACCCCAAATATTGGACACCATGCCAAACAATTCCTGGTACCACACCCCCGCCTGACGGTTGGTACAAATGACAACTTAAACATGAAACCCCCCCCCACTTCCCAAATCTTATATCAGTAATCACTTCCCAACCTTTACATGACGCCCCCACTCACTAGAAACAACTGACAACTTGATTCACTCAACTCCACAAAGAACACTCCCCCCCCCCTTTGCCTCCGTTATTCCGTTTGCTGACTGGACATCATCATAAAGTTGGACTTTCTATAAATATCATGATATAACTACTAGAGTGTGATATGTCTCTGTGATTTATAACCGAAAAACTAATTAAAAAATTGGACGGTTTTCAATTGAAAAAAATCTGGTATCTTTAACATATATCAGATATATGTTTTCTAAATAGAAACGTAGAGTTGCGCAATTTTCACTTTTAGTATGCCAATATGTCACAAAATATGCGCAGATTTAAAGGGGGGCAAGCCCTGGAGGTGAGCAGATCATTGACAGAGTTGTATTTAAGAGCCACCATGAAGCATTAAGTTCAATAGGTCACAGATATCAAAGATATGACAACCCCCGCGTTGCTTAGTTCTCTTGGTAGCGCGCGTTTGATTTAAAGCCCCCAGGTCACATCGAAAGCGACCCCTAGCGTTCAACTTGATCTTTTAAATGAAATCCTGGTTGAGATATCGTGTCGTTAGAGAATCTTCAAAAGACATTATGAACTTGCAGTGACAATCTCAGCTATTTTTACTTTACCTAGATTTCATGATGTATCGACAAAGGTTGAATCTTAGATATTATCATATGTAAACACATGCAGGTTGAATCAAGATATCCTCATGTATCAACACGGGTTGAATCTAGATATCATCAGGCATCAGGAAAGGTTGAATCTAGAAATTATCATATAATATTTGGAAGAAATTAGTATGAACTATTTAAAAATTGGGCAAAATATACTTCTGAAGCAAAGAGTTGTGATTGTTATTTGAAACTATGACGTATGTTGGCGTTCTGCTTATGTTTAGTTGTAACAACTTGAAAAAACAACAACTATGTAACTGCATAACATGTGTCTAGCAGGCTATAGCAGTACCAGCTAGACAAGACGTGTATATCACAGACTATAGAGGTCCCGGCTAGACATGAAGTGTGTATCACAGACTATAGCAGTCCCCGCTAGACATGACCAGCAGTCTGGCTAAACAAGACCAGCAGTCCTGGATAGATATGACGTCTGTATCACAGACTACAGCTGTCACAGCTAGAGAAGACCAGCAGTCCCGTATAGACAAGACCAGCCATATCCGGCTGGACGAGACCTGCAATACCGGTTGGACGAGACCAGCAAACCGGGCTAAAAGAGACCAGCAATCCGGGATAAACGAGACCAGCAATCCGGGCTAAAAGAGACCAACAGTCCCGGTTAGATGAGACCAGCAATCACTTTTAGACGAGACCAGCAATCCGGGCTAGACGAGACCAGCAATCCCGGCTGGAGGAGACCGGCAGTCCCGGCTTGACAAGACGTTTGTAACTCTCGGGGGAAGGAAGGTGATGTTGTGTGTTAGGGGGGGGGGGAAGGTTGTAGGTGAATGTGTGATCTAGCTCTATGACGTCATACCCCGCTGCAGCTCACCTTTTGTGTTAAACAAGCTTCACTACCTTTATCGTGGGATATCTTAAGGTGACTTTCAAGCCGAGAATAGAGCTCAATGGAATCTTAGCTCTTATTGCCACCAGCGGTTCTCGTTTTATCAAAAAACAGGACAGAGACCCTGAGTCGTGCAGCATGACAGCCCGAAAGAGATGGGAGTCAAACATTCTTTTAGAGGTTTGGGTTTGGTTCAATAGCAACATAAGTTCGTTTCCATGGTTACAGCTTCCGCTAATGGATTTGTGGTTTGAGCTGTGCGCATACTAATTTGTCCAACACTATGTCATGGGAAGGGTTCTGGGCAGCCGTTTCGTCTCAGCCACTTGCCCATTTGTGCTGGCAGCAGCTCTGTTCCCCCTTCCTTTGGGGATACTCCATGTCCTGAGTTATTAAAGGAAGTATTAAAATAATTCAGACAGCATTGGTGTACAGAGAACACACCAGATGATATACAATATCCTTTGGTTGATTTGCCTGCATACCGCTTCATGTCCATGTAGTGTTCCAATTTTGTAATCACGGTGAATTAGTTAGATCAGTGATTCTCTAACAGGTGGCCTGTGGACCGGCACCGGTCCCCCGGCCTTAGTTTGGTGGTCTGCACAGCAGGAAACAGGAAATAGACGCCAAATAAAGTTAAACAGCCTTGACAGAAATCTAATTACGCAAAACAATGATTGATTATATTTTATTGTTGTATTGTATGGTTATATGGTTATATTGAATGGTTATAGTTTATGATTATATTTTATGGTTGTATTTTATGGTTATATGTTTATATTGAATGGTTATATTTTATGATTATATTTTATGATTATATGTTATGATTATCTTTTAAGGTTATAATCTATGGCTATATCTTTTGATTATATTTTATTGTTATATTTTTATTATATTTTATTATTATATTTCCTACATACATCTTGAAAAGGGTGTAATAGATTTTTTTAAAAATGTGTAATGTTTAGGATAAAATAAAAAGAAAAAAAGGTATGAATAAATATGCCACTCGCCTCTGGTGAAACGATCCGACACTGAAAATTTTGGGAACCACTGAGTTAGATAATTAATCGCGGCTTTGCTTGCGGTAGGGATATGTGGAAAATTGAAATATCTGCTTTTTAAAAAAAAATAAGACGCTCTTCCAAAGGGTTGACCCCCATTTTAGAAAGTACAATGTAAATACACTTAACACGATAATATTATCCCTGCCTCGGAGTAATAGCTTTACACGCAAAAATTAAAAAAAAAACAGGGGATCAGAGTTGTGAGCCAGTTTAATATCAAGGCATTGGGTAGTTATTGTATAGATTGAGGACCCTTGATAAGGAAAAAATCAGGGGGAAAATTCATTTTTAAACACCAAGGTAGAAAAAATACCTGTTCCATTGTAAATTGACGAGGTTGTTAAAAAAACTGCTAAGTAGTAAATAATGTGTGTACATGGAACGCAATCCAGGCAACTAAGCATTGGTATCTGAGTGTGCTGTTAGCTGCATGTGTTGTGAGCGTCAGAACACCCCCACGGGACGTAACACGGCATTGTTCTTTCGCGTGCCGTCGGCCTGTGAACTTAAACATCTATCCAATGGTATATTACAGCATTGCAGTTGCTGGTATAGTGTTTACGAGCAATTCACCTGACAGATGCTACATGCCAAACACTTTCATAAACAAGGCTTTGTTTCGTTGATTCCATTGACTCCTTGCGGGTTAAACCAAATTCACAATTTTACATCGCGGCAATCTCTTTTGCCTGTTGAGTTTGTATATTGTACTTTCACCCACTTTCTTTCCCTTCTTCTCAACTTTGTTTCGGTTAAGGACTTGTGACCATTGTTATTCTTTTCTTTATCTATCATTTTGGGGGTATAGGTAGGAGATGAATTTATTATGTAAATTGAATTTTGATTATATTAATGTTTTTGCTGTACTGATGAAGGCATTTTGCCGAAACATTTAAAAGTTTATTTTGTGTAACCATAATTAAAGCCTAACGCATATTTTTATTAAACATCTTGTTTATTTACATATGTTGTTTCATTATATATTATTATGTTTCAAAAAATTGTTTTATTACACATATTATTTTACTAGACATCTTTTCTAATTGCATTTATTGTTCTATTTTCTTTCATTGGTTTTACTCAGTCATCCAATGACTGCAAGAAAATAGTTTAGATATTTAAAATAAATGCGAGCTTCTTTCGTTTCGTATTTTTTTTATTTTATTTTTAATTATTTTACTAAGAGATTTAGAGCTTGAAGTTTAATATATTAAATATAGACAGCAACAGATGTTTTTGAATGTTCATAAAATTTGAAAGAGATAATATTAACATCACGTTAAAAAAAACACAAAAACCATTAATGTGGATGGAGTAGATAGATGTTGCGTACTGGGATGTGTGCGTTAACTATATGAATTAACTCTTTGACGACAACACATGAAAAGTTCACAGACGTGTTGTGAAGGAGTAGGTTGAGACAAAGGATAATTTGCGTTTATGACGGTGAGTTCATAAAATGACTTGGGAAAAAAAGACATAGGAAAAAAAAAGTCGCAGGAAAAAAGTCATAGGAAAAAAGTCATAGGAAAAAAGTCATAGGAAAAAAGTCATAGGAAAAAAGTCATAGGAAAAAAGTCATAGGAAAAAAGTCATAGGAAAAAAGTCATAGGAAAAAAGTCATAGGAAAAAAGTCATAGGAAAAAAGTCATAGGAAAAAAGTCATAGGAAAAAAAGTCATAGGAAAAAAGTTTATAAGGAAAAAAGTTATAAGGAAAAAAGTTATAAGGAAAAAAGTCATAGGAAAAAAGTCATAGGAAAAAAGTCATAGGAAAAAAGTTATAAGGAAAAAAGTTATAAGGAAAAAAGTTATAGTAAAAAATCACAGAAAAAAAGTCATATATATATATGCAGATATATTTGTGTAAATGTCAATGGGTCTTATTTTCATAATTTGTTATTTTCTTCCAGTTTTCTTCCTGTGATTTTTGATACTATTTATTGATATTCAATCAATAATAAATGTTTATATGGACACTAAATATAAATTACAGTTATTAAAAAGTTTTCTTTGACTTACTTTCTGTCAATTTTTTTCCTACAATGGCACATGCCACCCTTATGTCATTAATGCCACCCATATGACACCAATGCCACTCTTGTTTGATTAATACCAATCTTATGTCATTAATGCCACCCTATATCATTAATGTCACCCTTATGTCATTGATGCCACCTTTTATGTCATTACACACACCACACACACACGAACCATACACACGCAAACACACACACATACCATTCATAAACCATACACACACACACACGCACAGACACACACATACACACCTCATTTTTACAAAACAGGGATGAAGACGATGCACACTTTAGAGTGAGCGCACACACACACTCATACAACCGACCACGTACACAGGACACAGTACACAGTTCACACTGCCAGGTTCTCTCTCAGGTAGACGCGCTACAATTTACAAACTTACCTGTGGCACCGTCGGATCATGACGTATGCTACTGCTGGCAACGGCGCACGTTACAGGGGCGTACCTGGTGTTTCTTTGCTTTAGCTTTTTTTTAACAAACAAACAAATACATTTCCTTAGATCAATTAAACCAAGTACTACAATAAATTGTTACTGAGACTTTCCATGACATAGCTACCTGAATGTTGTTACATAAGGTACTACCTGTCCTGTGGCTCCATACATATAACAACTGGACCTTAGCGTTTCTGCCTTCGTACTGGATCCGACGCTGGTCGTACAGAAATTGGCAGGGCTCAACATATGGTTACCATGGCAACTGTTAATTTAGGCGTCCTTTAAAAAAAAAAGAGAAAAAAAGGGTTTGCATCTCTGCGAGGAGCATGTTAGGAAGACATGCCAGACTTGAGTGTTTACATCGAGGTGGAAGGCTGATGGGCTATAGAATAGAACCTAATAGATATAGTCAATCTAACTACAATCTAACTAAAATGTAACTACAGTCTAACTAGAATGTAACTAAAAATCTAATTTCAAACTAACTTAAAAGTATCTACAATCTAACTACAATCTAGCTACACTCTAGCTACAATCTAACGACAATCTGGATACGATCTACCTCCAATTAAACTACAAGCTAGCTACAATCTAACTACAGGTTAACTGCAATCTAGCTACATTCTAGCTACTATCTAACTATATCTAATTTCAAGCTAAGGACAATCTAACTACGAAACAACTCCCATTTTCTACTTCAAAATAATAACGCAGTCTTAAAAATCTAGCCTCATTGTGCAAAACAAAATGTACTTCAGTTTTACGAATCCATTCCGAGTCAAAAAGATCTAAGTTGGCTTGAACGTTGTCAACCAGACATTTAAGATGCGATCTCTAGGTTTGGCAGTACACCCCACTGTATAATGTGGCAGTACGCCCCACATTATAATGTGGCAGTACGCATCACAGTAAAATGTGGCACTACGCCCCACAGTAAAATGTGGCAGTACGCCCCACAGTATAATGTGGCAGTACGCCCCACCGTATAATGTAACAGTACGCCCCACTGTATAATGTGGCAATACGCCCCACTGTATAATGTGGCAGTACGCCACACTGTATAATGTAGCAGTACGCCCCACTGTATAATGTGGCAGTACGCCCCACTGTATAATGTGGCAGTACGCCACACTGTATAATGTAGCAGTACGCCCCACTGTTTAATGTGGCAGTATGCTACACAGTATAATGTGGCATGTCGTCCGTTGCGGTTATGAGCTACATAACTTCCTTCCTAACAGTTCGCTCTAAGCGATGAGTGCTCCCATTTCTTAACAAAGAGCGTTTTAAATCCAACATTGAGCTCTTCTAATACATGCTTTTTTGTGGCTTGACTGATGAAGAAGGCATCTAGCGCACATCTTGCAGACATCTAGTCGACATCTAGCCAATATGTCCTTTTCATCGTCTGGTCTCTTCATGCAAAAGATATCTTGTTCCAATATTTACTTTCGCACGTCTTGAACGCAGTCCAACATATACTACACATAGGTTTGTAGCAGTCCAACATATACTACACATAGGTTTGTAACAGTCCAAACATATACTACACATAGGTTTGTAACAGTCCAACATATACTACACATAGGTGTGTAACAGTCCAACATATACTACACATAGGTTTGTAACACTTAATCAACTAGTTAAGACACAACGCGATGCCAGTTACTCCACAAAGCAACGCGATACCGGTGACCTCACAGAGCCTTGCGCATGACTATAAAATAAATTCTTTTAATATTATAAATATATATATATATATATATATATATATGTGTGTGTACATAATATATTTATAAACACAATGAAACCTGGAAATTACGCAACACTTTGGACTGAAATAAAGTGGTGCTTATTTCAGGGAAGATATTCTTTGCAGGTTCAGTACCCCCGTATTTCAAAAAAATCGCCTCGCGCCAGTCTGAATAAGCGCCTATCAAGGGTGAGTCGTTATTATTTTTTTAAGTTTCATTATTAACAGGTTTAAACAGCTCTTTACACTATGCAGAGGTTTGCGAAATTTGTCAATCTCAAAATCTAACAGCCACCAAGTCCATCCGACTCCAGCGTCACAAATCTCAACTGGTTGTTTCGATATCTGTTGTCAGGTAGTACTTTCTACCTTCTACTTTCTATCTTCTACTTTCTATCTTCTACTTTCTACATTCTACTTTCTACCTTCTACTTTCTATCTTCTACTTTCTACATTCTACTTTCTATCTTCTACTTTCTACCTTCTACTTTCTACCTTCTACTTTCTACCTTCTACTTTCTATCTTCTACTTTCTACATTCTACTTTCTACCTTCTACTTTCTACTTTCTACTTTCTACCTTCTACTTTCTATCTTCTACTTTCTACATTCTACTTTCTATCTTCTACTTTCTACCTTCTACTTTCTACCTTCTACTTTCTACCTTCTACTTTCTATCTTCTACTTTCTACCTTCTACTTTCTACCTTCTACTTTCTACATTCTACTTTCTACCTTCTACTTTCTACCTTCTACTTTCTACCTTCTACTTTCTACCTTCTACTTTCTATCTTCTACTTTCTACCTTCTACTTTCTACCTTCTACTTTCTACCTTCTACTTTCTACCTTCTACTTTCTACCTTCTACTTTCTACCTTCTACTTTCTATCTTCTACTTTCTACATTCTACTTTCTACCTTCTACTTTCTACCTTCTACTTTCTGCTTTCTGCTTTCTACTTTCTACCTTTCTTCTATCCCGACTGCTTGATCATATTATTTTTCTTTCGTTCCTTGCCGTGAGCTGCAGTGTCAAATCCGAGTCAAACTTTTTCATTCCGCACATTTGTATAGGTGAGCAGCTCACGTGTAGAGAGTATTTCAAGACTCAGGTGTAGAGAGTATCTCAAGACACAGGTAAAATGAAACTCGGGGGGGGAAAAAAAAAAGGGGGGGGCAAATAATAACAGTAAAGGGGAGATAAGATATTTCGGCTTTGAACATAAAAATGAGGTTAAACGACAGTTATCCCGTTAGATACACCCATGCCTTTAGCCTCATCAGGAGGACTTGCATTTGAGTAGTGGACTTCTACACTGAAAAAAAAGGAGGGGGGGGTGGCGCGGCTCAATCTTCGAGCTTGAATTCAATAAGACAGGGAGAAGTTTCAATCTTAGTTGATGCCTGTAATGATATGTCCATATAATATGGCCAGATAGATTTTGAAACTTGCAGGTGATGGGGGTACAGCTGGGCTTTTAGATAAAGTGGCAGCAACGAATCGTTTGGAAATGGCAGAACTATGGTGTCAGAAATTTTTAAAGGCAATATGTTGTCAGAATTTTTAGAGGCACTCTGTTGTCAGAATTGTTCAGGGGCAACATGTTTTTAGAATTTTTTAGGGGCACTATTTTTGTCAGAATTGTTTAGGGGCACTATGTTGTCGGAATTGTTTAGTTTCTAAGAGCGCACGTCCATGAGTTGGTTTAGGCCTGGGTAGCAATGCAACCTACAGCTCTAGCAAATTAGATTTGTAAGTGAAAGCCAAGAACTCTAGGAATGTTACGGCCTAGAACACCCATGCACAACTCAAAACGTAAGGCGGGCCGTAATACTTTATGAAAAACTTGTGCGGGCCGAAAGAAAATAGGACAGGTGGGAAAACTATTAAGAAAATAATAATAATAAAAAAATAATTTCGTTACTTCGTGGTCCGCAAAAAAGGTGCTGGTGGGCCGCGTGTATCCCGCGGGCCAAATTCTGTGCAGGTCTGGTCTAGAATCTCAACTACTCTAGTTTTGAGACTAGTGTTTACCTTAAAGACAAATAGTTCGTCGTTTGCTGGCGAAGGTGACCATTGCAACTTTCGACTGGAGTAGCAGCCTTGACTTTGAACTGTATTTTGTTTTAAGTGAGGGAGAGTTGCTCAATTCGTGAGCCTTACTCTCTCGTACTTGCCTATTTGTTCCAATGGCAAGACTCAGTTAAGACGAATTGAAATAGACCATTGTGCAGTAGATGACCAGCAGTGTGTGTGTTTGTCAGTTAGTGTGTTTCTCTGTGCACTTTATGCGTTCTATGTTGCAGGTGTTTTCGGCATTGCCATTGTGCCAATGTCATACCGCCTACGGGACTCCATCTCCAGGTTTGATATCATTCTTAGATTTGCAATCTAAGATTAACGTGTCCCATCTACTCGAGGGTGCCTGGGATGTATTCACTTTTGCTGGGGACTTAAGTAAGGTCCACTAGATTTGACCCAGTTAGGAGAAACTTGGCCACTTTATAAACAGAGCCATTTTTCAAGTGCATGCCTGTGTATTGGTCTCTTTCCACACATTGAATTTAAGTCAAGATCTTTTATTGCATGTTCCTGGATTGTACATGATTCCCTTACTGTGAATGCAGTGCCCTTCGTGTAGAGATGTTTGTCTCTAACCCTAACCCTAACCATAATCCTAACCCTTACTGTGAATGCAGTGCCCTTCATTTAGAGATGTTTGGCCTTAACCCTAACCCTAACCCTTGCTGTGAATGCAGTGCCCTTCGTTTAGAGATGTTCGGCCGTCAAAAGTGCCCTATGTCTATCCACAGAGATTGTTTACATCCACAATTGTCTGAGTTTTAAAAAGATCAACAGCCTCTTCCTTCTCTGGGCTAATCCACTGGACTCTAAATAGACGGAAACAGATCTTTAGATGAAGTACAAAGCCCAGAGTTACACGAAGCACGCAAAATAATTCTCAACTTAATAATTAATTATAGCCTTATCCAAAATAAATAAGTAAATGGATCCCACTTCACAGCAGATGCCACATGTCAATTGACCTACAATACTAATAGCGATGACAAATGATCACACTCTAAACACGTGTGCCGCCAGAACCTTATAAAAACAATAAACCCATTTTATGCTAACAATGTTCTCGATTCCATAAATAGATTTAATAGTCTGCCGCTGTCAAATTTAGAGAGACAAAAGGAGCGTGTGTCACGCTAAACAAATTGAGTGGAGAGCCTCGTTCAAGTGTCGTAAAACAATTGACTTTCTCGAGTTAACCTTCAATTTAATTGGTTGGGATGTTAAACTTTTGGGATATCGTAAACATGACTGAGGCGAAATGGCGGCAAACAAATCTGGTTATCTAATGAATTGTCCTGAGTTGGTTGATACACATGGCTATTTAAGGCCATTAACATACCGTGTTTGTTTTCATAATGTTGTTAGTTTCAGAAAGTGAATACGGCGTTTATATAAATCTATAATAACAAGCGCTAACAATACAGGTTATGTTAAAAATTGAAATACATTACGGGACACCCACACTTTCAGAGCTGTAGCAAAGCTACTCAAGAGTTGGCGCTAGTCAGAACGTAGTACGACTTCTCTCTAGTGACTTGACTCGGTGACTTCTCTATGGTGAATTCTCTTTGATGACTTCTCTCTGGTGACTTTTCTCTGGTGACCACTCTCTGATGACTTCTCTCTGATGACTTATCTCTGGTGACTTCTCTCTGGTGGTCCTATGCTGAGTTCACTTCTCTTGTAAAGGGCATTCATCTTACTTATTTAACTAATTATAAAACTATTGGACTGCGATAAAGTTTTGAAGTAAATTAATGAGACACATTTATATCGCTCTAAAGTAAATATGCAACTCCAAGGTATAGAAAGTTTAGTATAGAATTCCAAGGTAGCAAATTATTAGATTCCTATGTTTATCCAAAACTTTGAACATTCCATCTCAGATAGTTATATCTTTCTCAGATTTCCGTGACTTTAAAACACTGCTGACCTTTGCACTTTAAACTTTGTCAATGTGGAGTGCCAAAAAAGTCATCTTTAATCAAAAGAAAAAAAAAATTCCAAGATCTATGAACCATTATGAAAAAGAGTAACATCCAAGAAATAAGATGACTAAGAAATAGAAATAAGATGACTTAGAAGTAGCATTATATGACTCAGAAGTAGCAATAAGATGACTTAAAAGTATTAATAAGATGACTTAGAAGTAGCAATAAGATGACTTAGAAGTACCAATAAGATGACTTTGAGGTAGAATTTTTTGGCATCAGAAAGACGATCCCCAGTTTGTATAGATTTTCAGTGTTCATGTCACCGTGACGTCAGTTCCCAGAGATCGGCATTTTCATTCAGCGACCTGGTCATATTTTTTAAATGGTTTAAATCAACTTCAAGAAAACTAGAACAAAATGATATCAATTTCGACCTTAATTCTTTTTTTAACGTTCTGTGTCCGATCAGAAACTTCTAAAATTCCTGTTTTCCCATCGTAAGGGAAATCAAATAAGCCACATAAAGCAGAGTGACAAAACTAGCATCATCCAATTACAATTTCGCATTATAAAATATCACATATAATTGTCCTCTAGGTATCTTTGTATGCTTGTCTGTGCAATGGGTGCGCAAAATAACATTCTTGATAACTGCACTCAACAGCGTTCATTAGGCGCACAAAATAAAAAATATTTTTTTTTATCAATGGGTTTCTTAAAAACAATGATTTTTATTTATTTTATGGACATTGAATTAACTTTAAATATGATAAAAGTATGTCTTGAAGGATATTAGTTAGGATACTGGTCATGTGACCTCGCACCATCGTGTAGACATTGTGGCACCAAAATGACAGACGATCTATTGTGGCACCAAAATAACAGGCTGATCTATTGTGGCACCAAAATGAAAGACTGATCTATTGTGGCACCAAAATGATAGACTGATCTATTGTGGCACCAAAATGATAGACTGATCTATTGTGGCGCCAAAATGAAAGACTGATCTATTGTGGCGCCAAAATGATAGACTGATCTATTGTGGCGCCAAAATGAAAGACTGATCTATTGTGGCGCCAAAATGATAGACTGATCTATTGTGGCGCCAAAATGATAGACTGATCTATTGTGGCACCAAAATGACAGTTTGTAGTTTTATTTTTACAGATTAAGAGTCTAGCAATTTGAAACTAGTCATTAGACGTTTTGAAGACATGCTACTTTTAAAAACAGATACTTACTATAACCCTAACCAATTGCTGCATTTGAATTAATCTCAATTAATCATCAATAAGGTCTATAGTGACTAAGGGCACCTGGGTATAAACAAGGGACCTGGGTAGGCACGAGACGTCTCACAATGTTGTAAACTTGAGCCCAGTTTCTAGTGCCTGGTAGATCTTCGGTGTGGAAGGAACGGGAGCAAGTGATTGAGAAATGACAGACCGTATGTACGATTTGCTAAATCGCCAGCAGACACTTGCTATCTTTCTGTAACCAGTGAACTATAGGCGTCTATTACAGAAGCCATTCCTTTACTTCATTTATTGAAAACACGAAATTTTTATCATTGGTCCCAAGGGTAAAAGACACCATCAAGTAGAAATATGTTGGGCCCTGAATAAAAAGCGCTGGCATTTTAGGTCCTACCAGGGAGAAATATCATAACGAGTGCTGGTCCTTTAGGTCCTGCAAGGGAGACAATGATCAAACACATTTTGAAATCACGCCAGTCATGCACAAATGATGTTGATGAAGGTGAGAGCGAAGGCATACCCGCCACCACTTATTGAACTGTCCCAGGTGTGCAGGAGATCAAACACTCTTGAGGAGTTGAATCATTTATTGAACACTTGGGACAAACTCGTTTTCCAACTAAATCAAATTTGATCGACACTATTTGAAATGCAATATTTGATTTGCAACAATTGATAAACGAGATTTGATCTCCAGTATTTGATTTACAAGACATGATAAAAGACATTTGATCTACGATATTTGATCGACAACATAATCTCAGGGCAGTTTGGCGTCAATTTACTTGAACATTTGTCAGCCTCACGTTCCTTTCAAGCCACGGTTCTTAACCCTTTATACAAATATATTTCGGACACCCAGCGGCGTAGCGTGGGTGTTTGGCGCCCGGGGACAAGATTCGCGCCCGGGGACAAGATCATTTAAAAGCGCTCCTTTTTTTCTTTTTTTAACACTCAAAACCATTATTTTCATCAATAAAATAATATCAAAGCGCATTTTGGCGCCCCTAACTACCTGGCGCCCGGGGACATCTTTCCCCCCTGCACCCCCCTCGCTACGCCTCTGCGGACAACCCCCAAAGCTACACAATGCTAATAAAAAGTTCAAATAAATCTTATTTTCTTTGGGGATTGGAATTATTTGTCGCCACCATTTCACCATCTCCACTTCGTCGCCACCATTTCACCACCTCCACTTTGTCGCCACCATTTCAGCACCTCCACTTCGTCGCCACCATTTCACCACCTCCACTTCGTCGCCACCATTTCACCACCTCCACTTCGTCGCCACCATTTCACAACCTCCAATGCGTTGCCACCATTTCACCACCTCCACTTCGTCGCCATCATTTCACCACCTCCACTTCGTCGCCACCATTTCACCACCTCCACTGCGTCGCCACCATTTCACCACCTCCACTTCGTAGCCACCATTTCACAACCTCCACTCCATCGCCACCATTTCACCACCTCCACTTCGTCGCCACCATCTCACCACCTCCACTTCGTCGCCACCATTTCACCACCTCCACTTCGTCGCCACCATTTCACAACCTCCAATGCGTCGCCACCATTTCACCACCTCCACTTCGTCGCCACCATTTCACCACCTCCACTTCGTCGCCACCATTTCACCACCTCCACTGCGTTGCCACCATTTCACCACCTCCACTTCGTAGCCACCATTTCACAACCTCCACTACATTGCCACCATTTCACCACCTCCACTTCGTCGCCACCATTTCACCACCTCCACTTCGTCGCCACCATTTCACCACCTCCACTTCGACGCCACCATTTCACCACCTCCACTTCGTCGCCACCATTTCACCCCCCCCCCTTTTGTCACCATCATTTCAGCCCCCCCCCACTTTGTCGCCACCATTTCACCACCTCCACTTCGTCGCCACCATTTCACCACCTCCACTTCGTCGCCACCATTTCACCACCTCCACTTCGTCGCCACCATTTCACCACTTCCACTTCGTCGCCACCATATCACCACTTCCACTTCGTCGCCACCATTTCACCATCTCCACTTCGTCGCCACCATTTCACCACCTCCACTTCGTCGCCACCATTTTACCACCGCCCCTTCGGCCCCAGCGATTACTTAACAATATTTGAAAGACAAACGTCATTATAGATACAGAGCTGGTTAAAACAATGTTGAACATACAAGAACATTTTTATTTTTAGTTTAAATACATTTTACCTGGTGTCTAATAAAATGTGAGAGGAGCCCTAGACAAGGCTGTTGTTTTCACCTGTTAACATCAATCGTGTGGCAAAATGCAAATGTGGACCAGGTTTTGTGCGGCCCATCTGGTCTTTTGGAGAGTTATGTGACACAAGCGAGGTCAGTTCAGCACGCAGTGTGTCTGTGGATTAACAAGACGAGTGGTCAACGAATCTGTTCCAGGGTCAAGAATCCATTTTCTGGGTCTACCCGCCCCTCCTAACACTGCCTCAAGCACCCCAGGGGTGTTTTCGACCACTGGGTAACCCCCCTGGTTAAGGACCCCTGCTTGAATGCTTGTCAGGGATGTAGGGAAATTTTATGTTCGTCAAATCAAGTTTCAACGTCATGTTCTGACTTGATAATCATTTGTTTGTTGTTGTTTTTTTTTTAATGTGTTTTATTTTTCCGAGCCTGTTGATTTATCTCCACTAATTCTTATCATTAAAGGGTTCTCACACGAACAACAAGCAGGCTTTACTAAACAATGATAGGTTCTCAAACGGTAGCTTTTCTTTTGCAGGTAGCACATTTGTACAAGAATGGAGGGGGGGGAGGGTCTGGTTATCATTAGCAGCGTTCTATTTCATGGCTACTTTCTCTCTATCTTCCGTTCTGCCGAGTTGCTCTCCACCCTTCGGGTACATACTATAAAAGGAGGCACCCGTGTTCGCTGCTCTCATGTAGCCGGCTGAGCCTCGTGCCGCCCTCGCGTGGGCTGAGCCCACTTTTTGAGACGAGGAGAGCGAGGAGAGAAATTTTGTCATTTTTTTTTTTCAATGTGGAAGATTCGATTTCTAAAATTTAAAAAAAAAATTGTTTTTATCTACGATTAGGCCGCTCCATACTCCAGCTTCCCAATTTCAACCCACATTGATCACGTGCGTATCAGGTTTTTATTACGTTAACGATAAGACATCGCCAACTGTAAAAAACTTTTTAAACCAACCTGCCACCCCCACTTCCTTGAAATGAGACTGTCCCTCTACCCGTGCACTGCGCTCACGTTCCTGTAAACATTCATTCTTCTCTCTCGTCTGCTCCCAGAAACATTCCAGCTTATCTCCCGGGCAGCCATCTTGTTTCGTCCTACTCTAGGTAAGCGTACCTCACACCTGTGGCCCTAACCTCCTCTTGTTTGACGGATAACTAAGCTGTTCTTACGTCACATGTAGCTGATGCATCCCAGCCTCAGGATCTTTTAGTTAAACCGTGTGAAACCATTGTCGCCGGCCGTTGGTCACTGCGAAGGTAAGTTGTCGAACGAGATCAAATGGAAAGATCTCCTTCAATTTGGCTGTGAGATTAGTGTTCATCTTGTGTTTGATTGGCTAACGAAGTCGGTGTCAAGGTCGCTTTCGTCTTCACCGTTGACCGCTGCCATCTTTTCTGTGAAAAAGGTAAGGGATATTATGTCTTCAAAACATTCAACGGAAGAGAAACAAAAAAATCAGGAATTTCGATAATTGAAGCTGTGTGCCTTTAAGCCAAAGTGCAAAAAGTCTACAAGTGATTCCAGTGATGATTGTCGAGACCCTCAATTGTAGCTATATCAACGTTTGATAAGTCATAATAAGATCTGTATTTCCCATTGGCAGCTGATCACAGCAGATATTCTTAGTGTAAACTATCCTTAGTGTCCAATATTCTTAGTGTCCAATGTATTTAGTGTAATTAGTTACACAGATGGATTTATCTGACGGTGTAATATCTCAAGAACACCCCTGGGCCTTCTGAATGTTGCACCCCATAAATGCCCCTGAGTCAGCAGAATCATGCACAGAAATCATTTAAAGAAATTCACGTGATTGCCCTGACCAATGTTTAAACGCTCTGTTCTCAAACAGTTTTGCCTGACCCCAAAATTCCATTTGATAAAGACCTGCTTCTTTAAGGTCAACCTTTCAGCAATTTTGTTGTTGCTGACCATTTGCAATGACCAACAGCATGTTCCGTTCTATGGATAATCTCAGATCAACGATAATTGAAACTCAACCTCAAGACATAGTTAACTCGTTGCTTAATTTTAATGTAACGATTGAATGTCTTCGTCTCTACAAAAGACAACATTCTAGTACTACCTGTATCTGTTCATCTTAGTCGTCAATTGCTAAATTGCAATGCACAAAAAAAAAAAAAAAAAAAAAAAAAAAAAAAAAAAAAAAAAAAAAGAAAAAAAAAAAAAAAAAAAAAAAAGAAAAAAAAAAGTGATCTAAAAAAATTAGCTACCTCTTAATAACGTGATCGTTAAACTAGAAAAATGAGAATTGCCACGGTGAACAAATATCTCTAATTCTTAGTTGACAATTCGTCACGTTGATTTGCGAAGTTCGTTTCATAATGTTTAGTTCAACATTCCACATTTTCATCGAATTCTTGCTGTAGATTTACAACAATGTAAGAAAACTGTAAATATTTAAATGCAAAACTTTTTTTCAAAAGGCTCATGGTTTCAAAAGGCTCACAGTTTCTGAAGGCTCATACTTTCAGATGGCTCATAGTTTCAGATGGCTCATAGTTTCAGATGTCTCATGGTTTTTAGAAGTCTCATAGTATCAGAAGGCTCATAGTTTCAGAAGGCTCATAGTTTCAGAAGCCTCATAGTATCATAAGGCTCATAATATCAGAAGGCTCATAATATCAGAAGGCTCATTGTTTTATAAGGCATATAGTATCAGAAGGCTCATAGTATCAGAAGGCTCATAGTTTCAGAAGGCTCATAGTATCAGAAGGCTCATAATATCAGAAGGCTCATAGTTTCAGAAGGCATATAGTATCAGAAGGCTCATAGTATCAGAAGGCTCATAGTTTCGTGAGCCTCATAATATCAGAAGGCTCATAGTTTCAGAAGGCTCATAGTTTCAGAAGGCTCATAGTTTCAGAAGGCTCATCGTTTCGTGAGCCTCATTCGGATGTCGTGAGTTGGATTCCCATTCTGGTCTGTGTGTTTTTCTTGTTCAGACTTTGTCTTCCAGAATTCGTGAAAAGTATCAGTAAAACAATGAAGTGGGTCAGATATCAATGTCATGTATGGTGGCAGGGCAGGTCATGGTACACACCCATGTCAGAGGACATGTCTCCTAACGCATAAGGTCGGAAAATACTGTAATCGAATGCTGAAAACGGACGCTTAAAAATTATTTCTTGTGTCTGCATAAATTTATGACGTCATGACCTCCTTTTTTTATGTCATATCCTGTATATTTGCCTCTACTTTTATTTGCAAATGAAGGAATCTTCCTATAATCAATTGAAAGTTGTGCTTTCATGTAAACACAGTAACTTCGATGTGTACACAGTAACTAAGATATGTTCACAGTGACTTTGCTATTTACATAACAACGTTGATTTGAATGTGTACTCAGCTATTTTTAAGTGTCAACAGTAGCAATGAATTATGCTTTTTTTTGTTCTTTTCTTTTGGTGTTTTTTATAACTTTGATTTTTTTTTTATCATTCTTGAAATTTCTTGAATTAAAAAGAAAATTACCCCCCTTTCCTGTCAGTTCTCTCCCCTTCTACACTATCCTGTAAAACTTGGAGCACTCCTTAGCTCTAGTCATAGCCAGAAAATGTTACCTGTGGCTCACTTTACCTGGGCGTGTTACACGCTCTGTGGCTCCACTCTACCTGGCGTGTTACACGCTATCCCTGGCTTGTGCTAAAATTAGCCCCTGAGCCCCACCGAAATGTACAGAAAACGAAACACGGAAAACTAAGGATGGGGGAAAAAAAAAGATGAGAAGGGTCTTGGGGTGAGGTGTGGTGGTGGTGGGAGGGGGGGGGGGTTGCCAGGCTGAGGCAAAACTGCTTATGTTTGACATTCCGGCCGTGGTTTCCTAGTGAGCACTGGGGGAAAAAAAAAAAGAGGGGAGGGTCGTGGGGGTGGGTGTGGGGGGGGGGGGGGGGGGGGGGGTTGCCAGGCTGAGGCAAAACTGCTTATGTTTGACATTCCGGCCGTGATTTCCTAGTGAGCACCTTGGCACGGTCACACTGTGTGAGCTACATCTACCAGCGTGATGCCGCGTGAACAGAACACATGACGGGGAAAGTCTGCGTACATCTTGCGCTGGTTTACCTTCGGGGAACACTTGAAGACTAAAATAATTGTAAAATCCTTCGGAGAGGTTGCCACAGAAATCAAATTTATACGTAATATTAAATAGTCCCAAAGATAACCAGAGGTTTAAAAGCCACACACTAAACAAATGGGGCCAATCATAGATTCTAAATAATTTGGATCGCCCTTATTTCTGACAGAAAAGCGATAACAATTTTTTGTTTAAAAAAAGATCCACTGAACCATCAATCTATTAATATCTACAATGGTTTCTTTATGAATATATCTCTACATGATTTACTTTCTCTGGAATATTTCACATTAAAATACAAGAGGTCACATGTTTCGGATAACGCAGAGAAGAGAGTAAGGAGGTCAAGATGTGCCATATAATAGGTTGGATGACGTCATCAAAAATTGTATTTAAAAAAAATATGGATGACCGCGCAGTAAATCGGGATAACACTGTGTACATGTGTGCATACATTATCAATACAAGTTGGGGTGCCTTACTCTTACGAAACACTCAATCTCAATAAACATTTGCAAGATTGTTCTGTTTCCCCAAGGCTTCGTTTTTTTTAGAATAAACAATCATCCCCTTTAACAATCCCTTCTTAGACTTTCTTTCTTTCTTTCGTTCTTTCTTTATGTCTTTCTGCCTTTCTGTCTTTCTTTCTTTCTTTCTTTCTTTCGTTCTTTCTTTCAGTTTTTCTATCTTTCTTTCTGTCTTTCTTTATGTCTCTCTTTCTGTCTTTCTTTCTTTCTGTCTTTCTTTATGTCTCTCTTTCTGTCTTTCTTTCTTTCTGTCTTTCTTTATGTCTCTCTTTCTGTCTTTCTCTCTTTCTGCCTTTCTTTCAAGAGAAAGAAAATTTGAACACAGTACACAACAATGATACTGAAATAATTTTTTGAAAAAATTTAAATTGCCTAAAAATAGGGTCGTTTGTTGGCGGAATGTGTCTACGGCGCTAAAATCCTCAAACTAAATATGCTTACAGCAGGGCTACAAAACAATCCTCATTCCTGTCGTTCATTTATATAGGTGACCCGTGATTGTTTGCTGGATGGGGTAGCCATAAATAACCTGTGATTGTTTGCTACCTGGTGTAGCCCTCAATAACCTTTGATTGTTTGCTACACGAGGTAGCCCTTAATAGCTAGTGATTGTTTGCTACATGGGGTAGCATTCAATAACCCGTGATTGTTTGCTACATGGGGTAGCCCTCAAAGCAAGTGAATCTTTTTGGGCAGAAGAAGTGCAATTTAAAAGACGGCAGCTTAAAGCCTTGATCAAATGATTTCTATTGATTTTTAAAAAAAATGATATTATTTGTATTTGTATGACTTGCAGGTTGTCTGAGGTACTGGTAAGGCGTTACGTGGGATTACTTAGCTTACCGCAATGTCTGACGATGAACAGGCCGTGTAAGTATGAAGTAACACACCCTAGTCATGTCACACATCTTAGTCGTGGAACATATCCTAGTCATGTAACACAGCTTAGTATTCTAATATGTCTAGTCATAGAACACATCTTAGTTATGTAACATTTCTTAGTCAAGTAACACATCTTAGTCATATTTACAAACACTATTTTAAAATGCATTAGATTATTTTTAAAAACAAAACATGTATTTTGCTTTTCCAAATTAAGTCAGTGACTATAAATCGTATACATTACATATTTATTTGTTTTTTAAATATTTTTTTTTTTTTTTAGATAAACTAGGTGTCAGAATTAGATTATTTATTCAAGATGTAAACTGATAGGTGTAATTGCTGTGAAAACAATATATGCCCCAAACTAATAAACAATTTATATTTGTTTATTTCAGAGAGGCAGGCGGGGAAGAGTAAGTTAACAAATATTTATTCTTGTTTAAAATACTCGACTACTCATGCATAACAAGTCTAATATTCTCAAACACTCGATTACTTATACATAACACATCTATTATTTTCAAATACTCGATTACTTATAAGTAACAAATCTATTTATTTTCAAATACTCGATTACTTACACGTAACAAATCTATTTATTTTCAAATACTCGATTACTTATATATAACAAATCTATAATTTTTTTTTTCAAATGCTCCATTGCTTACACATAACGGGTTTAACACGCAAACAATAAAATAAGCGTTTGACCTACTAAATTATTGCGAATTCTAACAACGCTGTTTATCATAACACAATTCTTCATAGCTTTCTATTGGTCGCATCTGTATCATAACACAATTCTTCATATCTTTCTATTGGTCGCAAAAGTATCATAACACAATTCTTCATAGCTTTCTATTGGTCGCATCTGTATCATAACACAATTCTTCATAGCTTTCTATTGGTCGCATCTGTATCACAGCACAATTCTTCATAGCTTTCTATTGGTCGCATCTGTATCACAGCACAATTCTTCATAGCTTTCTATTGGTAGGACTGTATCATAACACAAATCTTTCGTTAAATTTCATAATGACTAAAAAATTGTTCAGCACTTTACAATCAATGTATGACCTTTCCCACGTGACCAGACTGAATCAGATGATAACATTACAGAGAGGGTGATATTCTTAACAATACCACCCCCCAACCACCCCCCCCCAGGAAAAAAAAGTTTATCCTTCTTTTGAAAGTTTAATTAAAATATAAATTAATGTTATCATTAAAAGAAAATTTTTTATTTGTTTAAATATTTTTTTTTTTTCACCCCCCAACCACCCCCCCACAGGAAAAAAAAGTTTATCCTTCTTTGGAAAGTTTAATTAAAATTTAAATTAATGTTATCATTAAAAGAGAATTTTTTTTTTGTTTAAATATTTTTTTTTTTTTAAATTTGAAAACGAAATTGCACTAGACGAAAGAAAAACGTGTAGGTCTATACTACATGGCGAAATTCAGCTAACTAAACAATGAGAGCAGATGAATGACGGACCTGCTGTTTACAGATGGTCATTATGATCATTAGTTTTTAATTTTAAGCATGCTTTATATAGCGCGGTACCCCAGCCTAGGGCTAGGCTCACTGCAGTACCCCAGCCTAGGGCTAGGCTCACTGCAGTACCCCAGCCTAGGGCTAGACTCACTGCAGTACCCCAGCCTAGGGCTAGGCTCACTGCAGTACCCCAGCCTAGGGCTAGGCTCACTGCAGTACCCCAGCCTAGGGCTAGGCTCACTGCAGTACCCCAGCCTAGGGCTGGACTCACATAAAAAGTTAGCAATTACAGAAACGTACACATTTAAAAACAACAATCGGTGAAAAGCTTGACCTCCCTCTCCCAAGCACCATCTACCCCTGTCATTCAAGTGAGACATTCGTTGGTCTATCAGGTAGGTATTATGTCGGTCTATCAGGACATAAATTTGTTGAAGTCAGTGATGCATTACAGGGGTGATGTGATATCAGCGTCTGCTTCATGAACATTGTTTATCGTCTTCTCGTTAGTGGAATGTTGGAACGGAATCTAATAGCAAACCCCAGGGGAGGGGAGGGGTATGTGACCGTGGATTTGTTTATGTTTTTGAGACGACGCAAGATTCTAAACTTTCTTAAAATAGCTCAGCTGGTCTCTCGCTCACACAGACATGTACGCCTACACGCGACCTACATTTACTCACTGGGACGTGGAGGCACCACCGGAGTGCTGGATGACCTTCCTGACCTCTGCCCTTCCTGACCGAGGAATCCCGATGAACGTTTCTAAAAGTTAATGTCCAAGATATTAAATGACGTCACACATATTCAACATACATTAATGTAATGATCTTAAATAGTACCGGTACCATAAATGACACCCGAGTACAATGAATTCACTTGAGAAATACTCAGATTCGGGCTACAAATTTATCCAACCAGCAAATTTAGCCGCTAGTTATCTCCCTTGGGAATCTTTTGATTATCAGAATTAATATTCACATATTTCTCGCTGAAACATCATACAGTTAGACCCGAGAGTGTCCGAGGTCCGACATATTTCCCCAGGGTGGAAGTAAAAACTTTGACACCCCCCTCCCCACCCCCCGTGGTTCATGCCTGTGAAGGATTGGCTACAAAGACGCATGTTGTTTTTTAAAGAGTGACTTAACCCAAGGGGACTTGCTGATGCTGATGCTGCTGAAGTATGTGTGTATCTCCGACCTACACATATCTAAACATCTACATATCTATATATCTACACTTCTATATATCTACATTTCTATATATTTACACATCTATATATCTACACATCTATATATTATCTAAACATCTGTAAATCTACATTTCTATATATTTACACATATCTCTATATATATATATATATATCTACATATCTATATACCGCCACCACTCACATGACTAAAAATAGCCCTAACAATCAAGCGACTAAAAAATACCCCGACTAATCAAACATTTAACTCTTCTAACAATTAACCCCCCTTGTCCAGAGAAGAGACCCCAGCCCCCACTCCAGCTGCAGAGGAGCCATCTCCGGTGTAAGTTCAGACAACTCTGCTTTTCTCTTGCCTACCGTCACCGCTCACGTTTAGGTTGCCATAGCAACGAGAACTTTGTTTGACCTTGCCTTGTCTTGTTTTCCGTTTTAGCCTAGACATTATTCACACAGCTTGTGACGTACTGTCTGCGTGCCATTCTTTTAATCTAGACATTGTTACACACCGTATGACGTAGCGTCTGTGTGTGTTTTGCCGTGCCAGTATTGAATATTGCTCATTTCCTCAGTGTATAGCTAGACTAGAAAATAGCTGCTCACCATCCCCCCCCCCCTTCCAAAACCTTTTTTTAAGTGTTTGAGATTCAATAATGTTCACACTGTAATTAGGTGATGTAGTGAATGGTGTTTGAGGTATTGTGTACAACCGGTGTTATCATGAATGCAACGGTTGGTAGAGAATGATCATGTAGATGTTGGTTAAATTCACATAAGGCAAGAGGTCAAGGACCTTCGATTATGAAGAACGTGTTATTTTTAATTTTTTAAAAATAAAAAATACAGAATTAACAAGATTTAAATTTGGAGATTCAATTAATAAACTAGAAATCATGGAAATTTGACAGGAGATATCAGTGAATTAAATAAAAACCTAATGTAACAGATTAAAGTGATTACTCTAAAGATTATATCAAATTAACCTGCCGAGCTTAATCTTAATCATTCTTCCCGTAACAGTCCGAAATTTCAATGTACTGAAGGAAGAATCGACATTGTAAGCATTTGACATAATATAACGGAAACAAATTCTACTTCTTTGATTGAAAGGATGAGTACGTCTGAAACAAACTAGGCATTGAAGGTGAAGGTGAAGGATGCCAGCCCGAACATTTGACCTTTGGATGTACAGAAAGCTTTAGTGCATGCCCTTTTTTGTTTCAAGCTACAAACTGGCGTTGTTAACATTGTTAACTCATTGGACTCATTTCTAATTAATTGTTAACTAAAGTTATCTTTTCAACACAAATTTTTACTTTTAAAAAAACATTTTTAATTTTAAAAAAAATTCAATGACCAAATTCTGTGCGGCTAAAAAATGCAGCAATTTTTTTTATGTTAACTCCCTTTGAACACACAATCGCATCCTGACTAGTTGTTAGCTCCCTTTGATCCCCCACAAACCGTATCCTGACGTAGTTCTATCTAGGTGATTGATTGCATATTGATATCTATTCATCAGATCTACCTTTCGTATTCCTGACTACTTTCTTTGTTTGTTTTTTTTTTTTTAAAAAGGAACACCTTGATATTTTGCTATTTTCAAATCTGCTATTGAATCATTTGCCATAATCTTGATCAAATTTTACTAATTATTTTCACTAATAATTTTTTTTTTTTTAATGAGTGTAATCATTTTTGTAAAACATGAATCTTGTATGAAAAAAGAAATCAATTTCTTTCTATTGCTCAAATGCACTTGAATATTATATTTTGAGTTCCCTTCTGAATGGATTGCTGTGTATTGGATTATGCTTCTATATTTTTTTCATTTGTTAAAGAAAAATAACTATCCATTATAAATTTAGATATAATAATCCTATTTATAATCAGACAATTATTTTAAAATTTAATCTTTCATCCTTAATCATCTTATTTATGTCAGCTTTCCCTTTTTTTCGCATGATTACAAACCTCAATTATAAAAGACAAAGGACAACCACTTTGCTTCAATAAAGTAACTACAAGAAGTCACAAAGATGCATACAGGCTACTGACGACAAATGTAATTCATTCACTGCTGAAACCTAAGCCTAACTGGGTCCCCGGACATTGCTAGATAGAAATGTTTGATAGTTAAACCAGATTCTATTGTGATGATCTGAATTAAGAAGCATAGACATGCGCTTAAAATGTAGTCTTCTACTTTCAATCTTTTCAATAATTTACTCAATTTTACTCAACAAAAACATTTGGTTGATATAAAATCTCTCATGCATCTAAAGTCCTAGGGTTTAGCCAAAACACAAAAAATGCACAAGTAAATAAGTCTAGAAAAATACAATGGTTTAGCCACACAAAAATGCACAAGAATCTTTGACTAGCCAAGTCTTAGGGTGGTGCCACACACAAAAAATGCACCAGAAAATAAGTCTAGAAAAGTCCTAGGGGTAGCCACACACACAAAAAATGCACCAGAAAATAAGTCTAGAAAAGTCCTAGGGGTAGCCACACACAAAAAAAAATGCACCAGTAATTAAGTCTAGAAAAGTCCTGGGGGTAGCCACACACAAAAAATGCACCAGTAAATAGGTCTAGGAAAGTCCTAGGGGTAGCCACACACACAAATGCACCAGTAAATAAGTCTAGATAAAAAAAAATGCACAAGTAATTAAGTCTAGAAAAGTCCTGGGGGTAGCCACACACAAAAAATGCACCAGTAAATAGGTCTAGGAAAGTCCTAGGGGTAGCCACACACACACAAATGCACCAGTAAATAAGTCTAGAAAAGTCCTAGGGGTAGCCACACACAAAAAAATGCACCAGAAAATAAGTCTAGAAAAGTCCTAGGGGTAGCTACACACAAAAAAATGCACCAGAAAATAAGTCTAGAAAAGTCCTAGGGGTAGCCACACAAAAAAAAAATGCACCAGTAATAAAGTCTAGAAAAGTCCTAGGGGTAGCCACACACTCACAATGCAGCAGTAAATAAGTCTAGAAAAGTCCTAGGGGTAGCCACACACACAAAAATTCACAAGAAAATAAGTCTAGAAAAGTCCTACAATTTTCAAACGCCCTACGAAATTAATTCCCTTGCTGTTTACGCAGACAACGCCACGAAGAGAGATCACATGATCTTGGAGATGCGCCGTAAGTTGCCAGAATGACCGAGTGGATTTTTTTTTTTCGTGGTGGATACTGTGGATTTTTTGGGCATTTTTTTCTTGTTTCTTTACATCCAATAATCCACTCTTCTGTTCCAGGTGTTTAGTTTTGTATCAACTATTTTGCTGTATTTTGTTTTTTTCACAATTATTTTCTTTTATCGCCAAATTCTCATTTACTTTAATTTTTTTTTCTTTCTTAGGAATCCAATCCATATTTTACTGACGATATTTTAACATTTCTTTTTTTTTTTTTTTAAACATCCATGAATAAAATAAATAGCTTAAATGACACATTTGTATCCTTTTTTTTCTATAATTAATTTTTATTTATAAATATGATTATTTAATACAATTTTCCGTTATATATATATTTTTTTAAAAAGTGGTTGCTTTTTTTTATTTTTCTGTTTTTTTTTTTTTTTACTATTTTTTTTTTTTTTTGCCAAATTCTTATTTTCTTTATTTTTTTTTTCTTTCTTTGGAATCCAATCCATATTTTACTTACGATATTTTAACATTTCTTTTTTTTTTTTTTTAAACATCCATGAATAAAATAAATAGCTTAAATGACACATTTGTATCCTTTTTTTTCTATGATTAATTTTTATTTATAAATATGATTATATAATACAAGTTTCCGCTATATATATATTTTTTTAAAAAGTGGTTGCTTGTTTGCAGAGGCGTAGCGTGGTGGGGGCAGGGGGGGGGGACAGATGTCCCCGGGCGCCAGCTAGTTAGGGGCGCCAAAATGGGCTTTGATATTATTTCATTGATGAAAATAATGGGTTTGAGATTTTAAAAAAAAAAGAAAAAGGGGCGCTAAAAATGTATCTAGTCCCCGGGCGCGAATCTTGTCCCCAGGCGCCAAACCCCCTCGCTACGCCACTGCTTGTGTGATTAAAGTGCTTGCTTTAGACCTCTACTGCTGAGTTTAACTCGATCGTCCTTTGAACACACTGACCTTTCGGTGGCTTTTTCTTTACATTATTATTCATTCTGATTTCTACTAACTTGATTAAACTGCAGCTTAAAGTTTATATTTGGATTAAATAAGATGAAACACTAATAATTATAAACACTTTACAAACACAATAAACATGAACAGTAACGCAACTTCTGAATGAACTCACAATTTGAAGCATTTTTGAATTTCTGTGTCTTGACTGACTTTTTCTGTTTTGAAGTATCGATATGTTTGACTGCAAATAATTACCTTTTTTTTTTTTTTTTTTAAAAGAGCTATATTTTGCACAATTCTTGAGAATTGTACAGTATGCTGTTAATGAGTCGTAATTCAATCACAATCTTCTCAATTAATTATTATTCTTGGAAAAGTAAAAACAATCAATAAATACAACACAATTTGAGTGTGGTGGCTAAAATTACTGACATCTTCAAAAATTCGGGAAATACTTAATTCTTGTGTTTTGTTTTTGCTTGGGGTGGGGGGGGGGTGGAAGAGTTCAAGAGGAGGGGGGGGATGGTTGGGGGCCAGAAGGAATTAAATATTTTTTTTTTTTTTAAGAAGTGCTTTCTGGTTTCCACTTTCTCTAAAAAATTACACCCCCCCCCCCTGCAAGTCTGCTTTTTGTTTCATCCATATGATCCACTGCCTTAAATCCAATACAAATGATTTGTCTTTTCCAATCCACTTGATCTATAATGTGAATCCATCTCAGAACTTTTCCTATACTCGTGATTTTTAGACCAGACAACTTGTCTTTTATTCAACTGTTGTTTTGTAGTCAGCCATCTTTATCACTCTGTGCAGTGCTTTCTGTGCAGTGCTTTCTGTGCAGTGCTTTCTGTGCAGTGCTTTCTGTGCAGTGCTTTCTGTGATGTGGTTTTCCAAATGAAGGCAATTTTTAAAAATATTTTACACAACTGTCAATTATCATAGTTAACAGTAATCTTTAACAATACTTGAGAGAGAGAAGAAATCAATTATTTCTGTGACTGAAAAGAAAACAATGTAAAAAAAATAAATTGATAGTATCGTCCAATCGTTCTGATTATGTAAAGAAATCAAGAAAACTATTTTTTCTTTCTAATCTTAAATTATCGATTTGATTATGTTGATTGGTAATGTGTCATGGATGCACGAGTTTTCATCACTGCACAAATGTCATTTGTGATCTTGCCATTGCTGCAAATGTGTCACTGATGAACTTGTCATTGTTGCAAAAATGTCATTGATGAACTTTGCATTTATCTATCCCTATCACGTTCTGTCTATCCGCCGCTGACGTTTCAAGGTCGGAGTCCCAGGAAGGAGGATCGTCGGTGTGAGTGTTTACTCAGGGCATGATGCCTTTTGGAGCATACGTTAGACACTGTCGCAAGGGCATGATGCCTTTTCGGGGCATACTTTAGACACTGTCGCAAGGGCATGATGCCTTGTAGAAGCAACGTTGTGAAGGGTCACGAGAGCATGCTCCTCATTAGAATAATAATTGTTAAAAGTGTTTGTGAATGCTTCCCATGGGCCGGATACATAGTAAAAGATTGGTTGGAAATCAGATGTTTGTCCTTCCGTTTCTTCACCAAAATGGATGTTTCTTCAGATGATTGTTCAGATGCTGATTACCTTAAGAGGACAGAGCATGACACAGATTACACATGGCTTCTTGCACAAGTAGTTCCTGTTAGAAAATTTCACCACATGGTTTCTATTTTTAGACTGTTCTTTTTTTTTTTTTTTAGAATAGTTTAGCTCCTCCCACTCTGTGTTACAGCACCAGTTCACCGACGTGTGCAAAGAGAGAGAGGGGAGGGAGAGAGGGGGAAAGAGATGCGCACTTCGAATGTCTTCTCTTGTAGTTAGATTCACCATTGCACTCCCCATTGCTAGTAAGAGTATCACCTTCTAGAGGGTTTCTTTCTTTTTGTTTTTTTTTTTTTTGTTTGTTTTTTTTTTTTTTTTTTAGAATAGTTTAGCTCCTCCCACTCTGTGTTACAGCACCAGTTCACCGACGTGTGCAAAGAGAGAGAGAGGAGAGAGAGAGTGGGAAAGAGATGCGCACTTCGAATGTCTTCTCTTGTAGTTAGATTCACCATTGCACTCCCCATTGCTAGTAAGAGTATCACCTTCTAGAGTGTTTCTTTCTTTTTGTGTTTTTTTTAAAACACCTGCAATTTTATTCATAATAACGTGTTCCCGTATTGCCCTTAGGCCATGGGAGGGGGGCGGGGGTGTTCCCCGTGTATCCTGAGGCCAAGAAACGCTAGTCTTAAGCAACGTCATGTCCAAAGGTTCATGACTATCAATGTAGTCTGCAATTAATTTGCGTTATCACTAATGGACCAACAATTTATTACATCTTCATGTTTTATCCAGTGAAGAAGTTACATTATGGTTCTCCTTACTAAATTATAATTAAATGGATATGATATGGGTAACGTGTACAGCAGATCCATGGATACTATCGAAAGACATCGAAGCATTATTACATATAATTCAATGGATATCAGTAACGCATATAGCATATCCTTGGACGTATTTGAAAGTCAACGAAAAATTATTACTTATGGTTGATCATGTATCAACACAGCCATACAAATATGTATTTTTTTTTTAAATTCGCCCAAGCTCCCCACCGACCCACCCCCATTTATCCCCAGCTTTTGTGAATGACGTCATGTCCGTAATCACCCATTAGTTTGTTCTGTTCACACTGCATGGTGGAGTCAAGATGAATTGTTGCTCTTGTTGGCACTGTTTGCTTGTTGACCTTGAGATTTCCGACACTTGAGTTTTTGACAATGCTACATGATCCAGTCGATTACCTGGCACAGATCTCGCCAGCTACACACTAGTAGTGAGTTTGACAATGCTAAGCGAATCAGTGATAAGCTCGCACGGATCTTGACAGCTATGAGGAGAGAACCCAATTCACTCCCGTACATATCTCCATATGATATTATTAACTACACTTTACAGGCGTTCTCTCCTTCATTTACGTAGAAAAAAAAAAAAAAAAGCAAAACTTTAGTTAGTCATTTGGAGTGCTGCACACAGACACACACACACACACACACACACACACACACAGACACACACACAAAAATAAAGATGTCTTTTTTTTTTTACTTAAAAAATATAAATTTTGCAGTAGAGTTGATCATATTTTATTTTGTTCTTGACTTTTGTGTATTTTCAGACCTGTTGACGCCAATGAAGCGAAGCGAGCCATGGAGGTCAGTGAAAAAAACACATTGAACTAAATAATGTCATAGATGGCGTGCTAAAAAAATCTTTTGATCTTTTCTCGTGTATTTTTTCATCTCATAAAAGTGTGCAACTTAAAAATAGTTTGGTCGATGTTGTTGTAATGAAATGATAGTGTGTAGTCGCTTATCCTAAGGACTGGTTTGACTTCTGTAGGATATCCTAACGACTGCTTGGACTTGTGTAGCTTATCCTAACCACTGGTTTGACTCGCGTCCATTCTTTACTCCTCCAGGAAGCCAAGAGGGCCCGTCTGGAGAAGCAGGCTGCTGACCTGGCTGAGTACGAGGAGATGAGGAAGGCCGAGAAAGTCAAGGAGGAGGAGGAGATCCGCAATCTCAGAGAGAAAAGGGTGGGTTTGTCAGGAAAGGTTGGGTTTGTTATGAAATGGTGGGATTGTAATGAAAGCTTGGGTTTGTCAAGAAAGGTTGGGTTTGTTATGAAATTGTGGGTTTGTCATGAAATGGTGGGATTGTCATGAAATGGTGGGTTTGTCAGAAAAGGGTGGGTTTGTCTTAAAATGGTGGGTTCGTCATGAAATGGTGGGTTTGTCATGAAATTGTGGGTTTGTCATGAAATTGTGAGTTTGTCATAAAAAGGTGGGTTTGCATTGAAATTGTGATTTTGTCATGAAATTGTGGGTTTGTCATGAAATTGTGGGTTTGTCATAAAAATGTGGGTTTGTCATGAAATGGTGGGTTTGTCATAAAATGGTGGGTTTGACATGAAAAGGTGGGTTTGTGTGCTGAACACTTATTTGGCTTGTCTCAGTGGTTCAAATCATGTGTTCCACCCCCACCCCTTAATTTCAACCGTTCATTTCAGAAATGGAATTCTTTCATTTGTATTTCATTCCATTTTCTTCTTCTAGATCCAACGCCAGAAGGAACGAGTTGAGGAGGAAAAGAGGCTGACCGAGCTGAGGGCTCAAGAGGAGGTCAGGAGGAAAGCTGAGGAGGTAAGAAAAGTGTGAGCGTTAAAGATGTGCTTCCATGGCAACCGGAGTAACACCACATATCACACGCTAGATGGAGACCCGCTTAAGAAGAGGGGGGGGGGGGGGAAGAAAAATTACTGTTTTATTTTCCTACATCAATGGTAATTTGGGGGTCATGGTGTTATGTCGGCACAATTGGCGTTTCAGTGTCGTATCCTCGAGGTCCTAGTTTTTTGGGAAGATTAAAAAAAAAAAAAAAATTATATATATATATAAATCTAAATATATAAGAAAGCAAAGAACAAACAATATGAAATTATTTTTTTTCTAAATAAGAATTGTCCTATGAGATTCTTTGAGTAAAAGTATTTTTGTAACAAGAGAAGTGTAGTTTTTTCTCTACCCCGATATTCTCATTTAAGAATGTCAAATCACCGCTTATAAAAAAAAAAAAGTGCGTTATTCAAGAAAAAGAAATTTTCTATAAGTTTAATAGCAAAAAAGAAAAATAAAAAAAATAAAGGAAGAAGTTAAATACAAGAAGAATTTGTTTACAGGAAGAAAGAAGAAGGAAGAAGCAGGACGAGGAGGTCAGGGTCAAGGACGACCGCGAGAAGAAGAAGCGGGAGGCGGAGGAGAGGCTCAAGCCCAAGGGACGCAACTTCAAGATCTCCAAGAAGAGCGACTCGGAAAAGGTGGCTGGTTCAGTGAGTCATCTAGTGGCTATTGCGGTCTTACAGACAGACACTTAGGGAGACACACACCATTTGTCTTACAGAGAGACATTGAGGCATACACATAAAAACAAAACACATGGGTGTATTAAAAACATACACTCGTGGACTAAACACATAGCTATTATACAGAAATACACACAATTACTAAACACAACCACTTACACAAAAAAAAAATTAGGCATTGAATCCTAATTTGTCTAATACATAAAAACGCGTGTTTTTGGGGAACTCAAACATACACCAAACACATATCTCTCACACAAAGACACACAGCGACTCAACACCATGTGTCCTGCACAACTTTTTTTACAGACACGCACGGCCAGTAAGCATAGAATGTTAACAAGAACTTGGACATGAAAGACTTCGATGAGGCTAGGATCTGTAAAGACCCACATATAACACACGTATGATTCTAAAAGACTAGATGTATGGGGGGAGGAAGTAAACATACCAGAAAGGAAGTCACATTTTTTATGATGGACTGATATCATCTCAAAACATATTCCAATGGTGGGCTGTGACATATGCCAATTGTTATATAAAATTTCAAATAGAGAACTGCGTAATATACAATCAACAACAAAATTCACTAAAAATACGTTCCAAATCTCTGAATAAAGATATTATTGACGCTCAATCGCTAGTAATTTAATACTTTTAAATTCTACCGAGACGGAAGGGTGAAAAATTATTTATTTTTAACCAAAGGAACAAAAAAATGGAAGTGAAGAAAAAAGTATCTTTTAAACCCCAACTACTACACAATTCGATTTTTATTTTTAAAAAAAACAGGGGGAGACAATCACAACCCTCAAGAGGATAACTCACACTAGAAGACCGCAATGTAGTTCCATCCGTTCAGTGTGCTCATTGTCATGTGTTCCTACGCTAACCCCATTCATCTGTGATCTGTATTTACGTTTAGCTGCACTAACCAGTAAAGACGTATCTTTAAGTTTCTGAAGATGATTCTCTTCGTTTACTGCTAGATCTTTTTCTTTTTTTTCCGGCAATGTTACTTTTTAGTTCAGATTACTGCGGGAATGTTACTTTAGTTCAGATTACTGTTGCTGATTTATTTCTTCCAAATCTCCTGGTTGCCATGTCTCGCTTTCGTCTTTTTTTCCATAATAAATTAATTGTTAGCTAGCAACGGTTTTAAGAGCAGTTAATGAAAGTGAAACAAGGATATTGTAAAAATTATCAATGAACAAAGAAGCAAGGTACATATTCAAAAAAAACTATTCAATAATTTATATGATCTCAGAATATGATCATTAAATATGATCTCAGAATATGATCATTTATATGATTTCAGGAATCTTTCATGCACATTAAGTTATTTTTTTTTTGTTTTTACATTAAAAATTGGATACTTTGCTTCATTGTTACTAAAGTAACTTATTTACTAAAGTAAATTCTTTGCTAAAGTGACTTATTTAAATGTAATATATTTGGTTAGTAACTATTAATATTACTAAAAAGAAATATTTTTTTTACAATTTAAATAAATTAAAATGTTACTCAAAATTTTGCAGCTTTTAAATAACATTGCAAAGATTTCATTTTTTTTTTAGTTTTTAATTAAAAATGAATCAATTAATGCTAATTTTTTTTTTTTTAAATTAATTTAACCATAATTCAATTATTCTTTGCTCAGTTAAGTTAAGCTGTTGATATATTTAGTTGATTAAACGCTTCAACTTGTTCTAGCTCTCAAGTCTCTCACAGCGACTTATTGATCTATTGATCTTTTGATCTTTTAAGCCAGATCTCCTTACGACCTTTCCCAGGGTCGGATACAAAATTTTATTAGGGAAACAACTTTTACTTTACTATAAACGAAGACTTTAAGACCTGTTGAGAGATTACTGCTAAAACAAATAGTCTTCCATTGGCGTATCTACACCTGCTGTGGGTTCTCAGAGGCGGCGCCACCTTTGACCCTCTTTGGTAGAGAAATAAAATGAAAGTTGAATTAAATTCTAACATTTGTTTTAAAGTTTAAATTGTCGAACATTATTTTTTTTTAAACTGTTCTACAACTAAATTAAAACCATATTGTTAACTATATACATTTTTAAAATGAAACCAGGCCTGCTCCCTGTAAGAATTGAACAAGCACTGCTCCCTATTAAAAAAGAATGAAACAATGTCTTCTCCCTTTGAGTTCGGGGTTCTAAAGCCAATGGGCCCAATAAACGGCAGTGGTGATTACGCCTTTGGATCTATTGTGATTTTCAAGTACAAAAGACATGTTTTTTTTTTCTTTTGTTTTCAATGTCTCATACTCATACTAACACTTCCATCTCTACAGGGCGGATCTGAAGTGGTAACTACAATTGATTTTACAATTAGCGTGGACAGAACTTTTTGTTTATGTTTATATATATATATATTTTTTTTTATTGTGCAACCCATCCATCCATATCAACCCCGTATATATATCAGCTACATATCAACCCATGTTATGTTAAAAAAAAAATAACTTTTTAATGCATTTTTATTTTTTTAGTAAAAAAAAATTCAAGACAGTTCCAGCCTTGCTTTTGACGATACACTTATCTTTAAAAAAAAAAAAAAAAAAATAACTTTTTAATTCATTTTTATTTTTTTAGTAAAAAAAAATTCAAAACAGTTCCAGCCTTGCTTTTGACGATACACTTATCTTTAAAAAAAAAAAAAAAAAACTTAATGATACAGAATTTCAGGAGTATAGCACAATTCTTTCATTTATTATTTTGACAATAAAAATTCATTATTTACTGCAGTTGTCACTGAGACATATTATTGAATGATAAAAAAATATATCTTTGTGTAGATATTTCTTTTTTTAAAGACCAGTAACTCAACATAATCCCAGCTATTTAAAAAAAACAAAAACAAAAAAAAACAAGGCAAGCTGTGTTGTCAAGACGAGGCTGGAGTGATCTCCCTCCTATTCCTGATGTTAAGATTAACTTTGGATGTTCTATGTTCCATGTACAAATATATCCCACCTGTAATCCCGCATTTTTGCATAGTTTATCTAAATCCACATGCAGCCGAGTTACAATAAAATAGATCTATCGTCTTCTGAACAAACCTTTGTGCCCCACCAACTAGCCCCTTAACCCCCACCCCACCCTACCCCCGTCACTCTTCCACAATCTCTCTCGTCAATTAACTGAAAGATGGGCTAACTGACAGATCGACTGACTGACAGATTGACTGACTGACAGATGGGCTGATTGACAGATCGACTAAATGACAGATCGACTGGCTGACAGATGGATTAACTGACAGATCGACAGACTGACAAATGACTGACTGACAGATGTACTGACTGACAGATGGACTAAATGACAGATCGACTTACTGACAGATGGACTGACTGACAGAAAGACTGACTGACAGATGGACTGAATGACAGATGGACTGACTGACAGATGGGCTGACTGACAGATGGACTGGCTGACGAATGACTGACTGACAGATGGACTGACTGAAAGATCGACTGACTGGCAGATCTACGGCCATATAATTTAATTAAAATAATACATTTCCCATTCAATAAGGTAACACACACGAGAACATGGGTTGCATGGGTTGAACAGGAACATTTGCATGGGTGAAAAAGGAACATATGCATGGGTTATGGCTAAGACATTGATCTTGCACTGGGTTACTAGTAATGAAGTAAAAATTAAATGTTAAAAGAACATGCAATATTTTTGCACTTGCTTTCATTGTATGTCACCACAAGGTATCAAGTCACCCCAACCTAGGTTTGTGCATCATTTTGAGAGTAGGATTGTTTTGTCATTATTTTTGTTATATAATTATACAATTTATGTGTTTATTTTACAAGGGTGCCAAATATTTCTCACAAAACCAGACCAGTGCAGCTAAGGTTTGAGAGATGTTAAACCTTTTTTTTTTTTTTTTCCTTTTAAGTGGGTGGAGTTTTCCTAAGCAAATTTATTTTGGAAATGAGTAATTGTAAAACTGATTTTTTCTCAAACATAACCATTTGGGGGGGGGGGGTGTGTTAGGTTAAAATTAAAAAATGGATTGGTTTGCAGTATAGATGCGAGTTAAGGGATTGAATCAATAGCTATAAGAGATTGGTTTAAAGTCGAGTTACAAATGTGGTTTAATCAATAGCTATAAGAGATTAGTTTAAAGTTGAAAAATTGTTGTTAAATTTAAAACAAAAATTCTAAATAATGTACCCTGATACAAAAACGTGTGCTGTGATTTTGAAAGAGAGGAAAAGGGGGAAGGGTGGGGGGAGAAGAGGTCTTAAATAGGCTTTCGTTGGCCAGGTGTTTTTCCCAAATAAGTAAAAAAATTTGAATAAGCTTGATGATAACAATTAATGGGTTATCAAAGCTAACCCCACCCCCCAAAAAAAAATATTTTGTTATTGTAACCCCGTTGAATGCATTTATTTTACGTACTTATTTTATGGGCATTTCACTTTTTTGTTTGGCTTTTTTATTTTTAAAAACTAAATTATAAATACTACTTTCAACTAAAACCACTACTGAGAATGTGCACTGTGCATGTCATGTCGCTACTCTCTAACACCGCACACACTTGCCCTATCATTTAAATTGTAAACACTAAGTTTCCCTGATACATGCTTGTGACATTGACATTGTTTTTCCCGATGTGTAAAGAAAATTGAGATTTCTATTCGGGGAAAATAACTTGAACCAAATAGACGCCCATCAGCAACACAATTTTACACGTAAATAGTTATGTTTTATTGTGCAAGTACAAAAATGTATTCTGATAAGAAGTATGCTTTTTATTTTTTTTAAATAGTTTTTTTTTTTATTTTAAAATTGTATTGCTTCAAAATGAGCGCGATGCTCCAAGGGATTCTTTTCTTTAAAAAAAAAAAAAAATTGAAAATTCTAAATGTATTTGTAGAGGTTGGTACAAGGGGTATTGATTGTAAGGGCAAAGGGTATTGATGTAGATACCAGGGGCATTTTCTAGAGTAACAATTATTTTAACACCGCAACACTTTTATTTCATATGTCAACACAATAAACACATTTTTTTCTATTGAAAATTATTGCACACAAAAATAAGCTAATTTATTCAAATAAGTTTTTAAATTTTAGTAATAAAACTTTATTTATTCAAGATTAACGTAATTTATATATATTATAATTAATTTTCTTGTAAACTTTTAAATCAACTAAATAATTTAAATACTACTTTTAATTTTTAAACTTTAAATTTTTTTTTTCTTTTGTGTGGTAGTGGGGGTGCTTCTTTAGAAATGCCCGTATAGTATGCAGGGTGAAATGATATTCTAAAAGCAAATTTCAAACATGTATTTTTTATTCTAGTTCCTTTCTCGGGCAAAACAATTTTGCTTACTTGCCTTCACCCTCTCCATCCGCGTGTAGACTTCTCCAGCTCTCTTTCTCTCCTGCACACAATTGATCACTTTATCTTTCTTTGTTTTTTCACGACTTAAGAATCTGCTTTTTTTTTCCCCCTTTCCCCAATGTCTGACCTTCACCCCGTAACGGGTCACGGTATTGTTGACAGGCCAGCAGACTGTGACACAGGTCATTGTGACACGGGTCATTGTGACACAGGTCATTGTGGCACAGGTCATGATGACACAGGTCATTGTGACACAGGTCATGCTGAGCTTTCACGGTGTTATTTCCCCTTCCTAGCAGTCGGCTGGTCTCATGTCTTCATTTGCCTGACACGCGAATATTTCTATGGCCTTGTACCATCTTTAACTTTTCAATGGCTTCTACGTCATCCGTGAGGGTTGACAACTAAGGTACCAAAACCTCTGCACTGCTTGTCTGAATCTTTTTAGTTCCAAATTTTCTTCACGTACCTTCAAAGTTGCAGTGTGGATTAAAATGCTCTCCAGGCACATTCATTTTCTTAAGAATTAGATTAGTCGTGCAAAAGACTAGATTCTGTGAGCGTTTCTGACCACTCCATCTAAGTCGTTAGCGTAGAACACATGTGATCTGTTCACGGTGCCTTTGTTAAATGTTTGTTACACTTGTGCTTAAGCTGGACTCTATCATGAGCAAGGAGGAGCTCCAGAAGTCCAAGGAGCAACTTGAGGAGGAGAAGCAGGCCATCCTGGCCCAGAGGATTCAGCCCCTCAGCATTGAAGGTAGGTCAGTGGATGTCACGGGCTACAAAGAGAAGATATAACTGGGGTAGCACGAATCTGTGACCTAATGGGGGTAGCGCGAATATGTGATTAAAAGGGGGTAGCACGAATCTGTGACCTAATTGGGGTAGCACGAATATGTGACTAAATCGGGGTAGCATGATTGTGTGACCTAATGGGGGTAGTATGTAACCTAGTGGGGTAGTACGAATATGTTACTTAATGGGGGTAGCGCGATTAAATATGCTACTAAATGGAGGTAGCACGAATGTGTGACCTAATGGGGGTAGCACGAATATGTGACTAAATGGGGTAGCACGAAATTGTGACCTAATGGGGAAAAACGAATATGTGACCTAACGGGGGAAGCACGAATATATGACCAAAATGGGGTCGCACGAATATTTCACCTAATGGGGTAGCACGAACGTGAGACTAATGGAGTAGCACGAATATATGACCTCCAGGACTTGCGCAAAAGGGTAGAGAAAAATTGAAATGTCCCTAACCGGAACAAAACAAAAATTTATTAAAGTATTGTTTACAATAATTCTGACTAACCTAGATCTCTGTCTTATGATGACCAGTGGGACTCTGATTCATTTGGAACATTCTAAGATCAGCGTTTGTTATTTACAGTCGGGTGGGCATAACGCTGAGCTAGCGGTGGTAAACCATTTATTGGCTGCGAATTGCCTTGAGTTTCATTCCCAGAAGAGACCATATAGGGAATCTTCTTTTTAGATAGCGTTCAACGGTTGGCTGAAATTGAAAGGAAATAAATTAGACTTTTGAGAATCAGACACTTGTCAAGTGCTCCCCCCACCCCACCCCACCCCCCCCCCCAAAAAAAATGCATTAAAAAAGAAGAAATATCTACTTATAAAACGGTATACCATAAAGCCGGATTAATAATAACCGGAATAAACAAATATTCCCTCTAATAAACCCTTGAAACTCTCCCATCTTTGTATCCCCAGGCCTGACTTCTGAAAAACTGATCGAGAAGGCCAGGGAGTTCAATGAGCACATCAAGCGCCTGGAGGGAGACAAGTATGACCTGGAACAGCGCTTCAAGAGACAACAATATGACGTAAGTGACCTAGTTCTTTGTTGTCCGTGGCCGTTGAGCCGGGCGCACACCAGAGAATTTCTTTCGTTAAGCGGAAGGGTAAGGGTAAGGGTTAGGGTTAGGGTTAGGGTTAGGGTTAGGGCAAGGGTAAGGGTTAGGGTTAGGGCAAGGGTAAGGGTTAGGGTTAGGGTTAGGGTTAGGGCAAGGGTAGGGGTTAGGGTTAGGGCAAGGGTAAGGGTTAGGGTTAGGGTTAGGGTTAGGGTTAGGGTTAGGGTTAGGGTTAGGGTTAGGGTCAGGGTTAGGGTTAGGGTTAGGGCTAGGGTTAGGGTTAGGGTTAGGGTTAGGGTTAGGGTAAGGGTTAGGGTTAGGGTTAGGGCTAGGGTTAGGGTTAGGGTTAGTAAGGGTAAGGGTTAGGGTTAGGGTTAGGGTTAGGGTTAGAGTTAGGTTTATGGTTAGGGTTAGGGTCAGGGTTAGGGTTAGGGTTAGGGCAAGGGTTAGGGTTAGGGTTAGGGTTAGGGTTAGGGCAAGGGTAAGGGTTAGGGTTAGGGCAAGGGTAAGGGTTAGGGTTAGAGTTAGGGTTAGAGTTAGGTTTATGGTTAGGGTCAGGGTTAGGGTTAGGGTTAGGGCAAGGGTTAGGGTTAGGGTTAGAGTTATGTTTATGGTTAGGGTTAGGGTTAGGGTTAGGGTCAGGGTTAGGGTTAGGGTTACGGTTTGGGTTAGGGTAAGGGTAAGGGTTAGGGTTAGGGTTAGGGTTAGAGTTAGGGTTATGGTTAGGGTTAGGGTTAGAGTTAGGGTTATGGTTAGGGTTAGGGTCAGGGTTAGGGAAAGGTTTAGGGCTCTAGTGGTACAATAACAAGCTTGAGAATCTCCTGTTATGATTGGTGAGGTGCCTTAACTGTGGTTTTCTTGTGAATATTAAGTGTAGTTTTGTTAGGTGTAATAAATGCCCGTTTTTTTACAACGTGATCATGAAATTATTATTTAAAAATAATCTCTGAACAGATGATCGAGCTAGCTGAGCGTGCCAGGCAGATGAACAAGGGCAAGGCCAAGCGTGGAGTGACCACCGTCCAAGTCGACGAATCGTAAGTTTACTTTAGCTGCCTGAAATGAATAAAAAATATATATATATGCAGAATGAATTGCTACCTCTGAACAAGCTGCACGACATCAATCAGTCCATCAATCAATCAGTCAATCAGTCAATCAGTCAATCAGTCAATCAGCCAATCAGTCAATCAGTCAATCAGTCAATCAATCAGTCAATCAGTCTATCAATCAGTCAATCAATCCATACATTATGTTCCTATTCCTTCTCAATTTCATAAAACATTTTAATTCTAGTTTGTTTTTAACTCTAAAGTTCAATTTTTCATCTTTTTTTTTTTTTGTAATTGATTAGCCCTTGTCGTAGTCTTAAGTCAAGTTGATTAGCCATTGTTGTAGTCTTAAGTCAAGTTGATTAGCCCTTGTTGTAGTCCTAGGTCAAGTTGATTAGCCCTTCTTGTAGTCTTAAGTCATGTTTATTAGCCCTTGTTGTAGTCCTAGGTCAAGTTGATTAGCCCTTCTTGTAGTCTTAAGTCAAGTTGATTAGCCCTTGTTGTAGTCCTAGGTCAAGTTGATTAGCCCTTGTTGTAGTCCTGGGTCAAGTTGATTAGCCCTTCTTGTAGTCTTAAGTCAAGTTGATTAGCCCTTGTTGTAGTCCTAGGTCAAGTTGATTTGCCCTTGTTGTAGTCTTAAGTCAAGCCGATTTGCCATTGTTGTAGTCCTAAGTCAAGTGGACTTGCCCTTGTTTTAATTCTAAGTAAAATTGATTGGCCCTTGTTTTAATTCAAAGTCAACTTGATTTGCCGTTGTTTTAATTTTGATTGAATTAAATGCATTGACATTGTTAAATATATGGGTTATCTTTCTTTTTCAGCTTTGATCGTCTGGCTGACAAATTTACCAGTGCTCCAGTAAGTGGCCTTGAATCAATGGCAGTAGATTTTAAATATGTGAAAGTAGATTTAAATAAATGGAAGTAGATTCAAATAAATGAAAGCAGATTAAAATAAACGGAAGTAGATTCAAATAAATGAAAGTAGATTTAAATAAATGGAAATTGCGTTTCATAAATGAAGGTATATTTATTAAAATAAATATAACGTCTAGTAAATAAAAGTATCTTTAAATACAAAACATTTATATTTTTTGTAAGTAGCTTCAAATAATACCCCAGTATTTGATAGTTGGGTTCTCAACAAACCAACGATTATGATTATATTTGGGCTCTCGACAAACCATCGATTATGATTATATCAATATATGAAGTTACTTGTTAATATGTTCCGTCTCGATTTTTTTAGAGGTACTTTAGGGGTGGTGGGTGTTGTCTCGGGGAAATCCCGCAATTCTTATAATAATAATAAGAAGAAGACATACAAGTGATGAAAATAATAAACGTATTTCATGCTACTGAAAACGTAGACAAAATAGTTTTATAAAGTTTGATTTCTTTGAGTAATAACAACACAATACTTTATCCCAGCTACTTTCATCGAAGTGGATATAGCCAAACAACTGACGTAATATCAATAACGTGCCTTAAGTTTAGGAGATGGTTGCTTATTGGCTATACAAACCCGATGGTCATGACCCTAGTCGCCTCAGTTCATGGCCATATCATTAAACAATTGTGTTCACTCATCCATGACCACATCACCATTGACACCTTGCCGCCTAAATGAATGACCTGATCATTAACCTCTTGCCTCCCCCCCCCCCACTCCCTCAGCCAAAGATCCAGCTGTGCAGCAAGTACGAGCGCCACACTGACCACCGATCCTACAAGGAAAGAATGGTGCTTTTCGAAGACCTTGCCAAGGAGCCCCCACCCCCTGAGATCAAGAGGATCAGCAAGACCGTGACGCCCTCTCCCGCCCCCGAGGCCGCTGAGTAGGGACGCCCTCTGTCAGTTCTTTGAGTTAGGGGTGAGTAGATTGTAACTGACTCCTGGTATTGTACCATTGTGACTGACTCCTGGTGTTGTACCATTGTAACTGACTCCAGGTATTGTACTACTGTAACAGACTCCTGGTATTGTACCATTGTAGCTGACTCCTGGTATTGCACCGTTGTAACTGACTCTGGTATTGTACTACTGTAACTGACTCCTGTTATCGTACCATTGTAACTGACTCCTGGTATTGTAACAGTGTATTTTGATTAGCTCTTTTCAACTCAATATACTTAAATCCATGTCACATGATCACAAAGTAAGGTTAAGATTTTCTCTTCTATTAAAGCTCTTGTGTTTTTTTTTTTTTTTTTTTTTTGTTTTTTTTTTTTTTTTTTTTTTTTTTTTTTTTTTTTTTTTTTTTTTTTTGCAGGGTTAACGAATCCAATTATTAGACAACACCAGCCAGACCTGATCTTTAAAACTAAAAATTCTACTTTCAACAAAGATAGGGATCTTAACCTGACACCCTGCCACCTGCCACTACTGTAAACATCCCAGCAACTCGACCCGGTCACCAGCGCCTGTCAACACCATCTATCGGATGAAACTGTCCCACAGACGGAATACAGCATGACTTTAAAATTTGATACTACTATTTAATTTTGCTTTTGTCTGCAATAGTAGTGTGTCTGTCTGAGCAACGAGAGTCTACCATCGTTAAAAATTAATTGTATGATATTTTTGTGTGTGCTTCACAATTCAACCATCATCACTCAACAGACCTTGCTGAATTTTTATAGATGGTTTTTTTAGTGTTAAAAACTGTATGCAATAATATTTCTAACCTCTTCCAAAATCTCTTTTTAATTTATTATCGTCTTTGAATATTGTGAAAACAATTCAAAGTCAATAAAACTCAACAATTTTTTTTTCCCTTTCTTTTTTACTGTTTAAAAATAGAATTGAGTGACAGTGGCCAATCGTGTAATAATATGATAATTTTGAGTGTACAAAACCAAAAAAACAAAGAAAGCCCCAAGAGTTCCTTTGAATTGATTTGGGTGTTAAAATTATATTTTTGTTTGTTCGTTGTAAATATCCAATTTCTTTTTTTTGTTTTAAACTCCCTGTATTGTTCTTTCAATATTTTTTTTTTTCCTTCTCAAGCTGCGTTGACTCCAGCAGATAATTTTGTGCAATATAGAACTTCGTAGCCACGCACTGCAGTGGGCTTGAATTGAAGGATAGAAAGATAGCATCAATACATCAGTGTGCTCCTGGACGTGGAAGAATGGGTGACGTCACGTGGCGAACCTTCGCATACGATCAGTGTGGATATCACATACCGTGTTGGGCAGTATTAATAAGATCTAAACGGAAAAAATTAGCACTAGTACTTGCCTACGAAGTCAATTCAAAACACCTTGACTATAAATAACAGCCAATGAAATAACTCCACCAAAAAATGCCAGCCACGCCCCCAAACATCGTCAAAAGCTCTTCACGTTGTGCAATATCCGCACGGATCTCGTGCACGGTGCGATGACGTCATTGAAACATGCCTACATCGTAAAGCACAATTTGTATTACGTCACTGAGTGCATCCGTTGCTTTAGGAATCTACAGTAGCTTTGATGTTATTATGAAAACAAAGAATGTCGTGTGGAAGTCACTGATTTTACGTTGACGGTCCACATGTACTTTGTATTTTTTTGTTATTAAATATCTTTTTATTCTTCAAATTGAGTTTCACTGGAGTGATGGTTCAGTACGAGAGATGGCTTAAATTATTATATTGTTTGTTTAATTGTATTAAAATATTTTGTTCGAATCAGCTACCCGTGTAAAAATGCATTCGAAGCCAAGTAGTTGCAAAAGAAGAGTTAGGTTAATAACTTACAATAATTACTTACAAGAAATACAATTTTTTTTTTCTTTGGAAAAAAAATCAACAGTGGTTTTGTTGTTATTTTTTGTGTGTTCGTTTCTTGTTTCTGATATATTTATTAAGGATAGATTATTGTTATGATTATAATTGTGATTATAGTTATGATTATAGTTGTGATTATAGTTGTTTGAAAACAAAGTCCAATTTACTGAAAAAGCCCGTGAAGGCATAACACATATCTGCCAGTGACAACATCACATATCTGCCGCTGACAACCATCACAGATCTGCCAGTGACAATCATAACATATCTGCCAGTGACAACATCACATATCTGCCGATGACAACCATCACAGATCTGCCAGTGACAAAATCACATATCTGCCAGTACCAACATCACATATCTGCCAGTGACAAGATCACATATCATCCGGTGAAAACATCACAGACCTGCCAGTGACAAAATCACATACCTGCCAGTGACAACATCACATATTTGCCAGTGACAACATCACATATCTGCCAATGACAACATCGCATATCTGCTAGTGACAATCATCACATATCTGTCAATTCAATTTTAACAGTGAATAGGGATCACGCAAATATTTTTGAAAAGCCTGATAAAAAATAAAAAATGAAAATTTTTAGATAATAATGTGAAATAATATAAAGTGAATTTAAAATATTAACATTAAACTTCTGATTGATTTTTTAAAAATATGTATCGAGTAGGGATAAAGTCTTCCCAATCTCATGTAATCGATTACTCTATCTTATCGAAGAGTATTTCCTTTTGAATTCTATTATCAACGAGAAATCGATCTCTGTGTTGTAGTTTCAATAAGTCCATAACCAGACTGTTCAGTTATGTGAGTCTAATACGAAATTAGTCTTTATCTGAAAACAACAAGACAGAGGCGTATCTAGAGTTGGTCTGGATCTGGGGGAGTGGCAAACTACGTGATGACTCTTTTAACCTAGGACAATGGTTGGCGAATTCATTAGTCGAAAGAACCGAACATCAACGGCAGGACGATTTAAAAAAAAAAAACTATGAGAGCAGAGCTAAATTTCCTCTCAAGAACCTGTCAATAACCTGTCAATAACCTGTCAAGAATTTGTCAAGAACCTGTCAATAACCTGTCAAGAACCTGTCAAGAACCTGTCAAGAACCTGTCAATAACCTATCAAGAGTCATGTTTTTCTGAGTCAATACCGATTTGTGGCCGACTGGCCGAGCCGCAATCTGGTCGCTACACAGCCGCATGCTGCACGCGAGTCATGGTTGGCCGATCACTTTAGAAAACTCTTTGTTATGAGAACATGGTTTTTGTTACTGAAGTCAATCTTCTTCCCTATTCTATTTCCAGACGTAATGTGTGCGCCCTACTTGAAACCTTGTCCACGCCCTTGATGCCCTGACAACGTCTCCGCCCTTGATGCCCTTACAACGTCTCCACCCTTGATGCCCTGACAACGTCTCCGCCCTTGACGCCCTGACAACGTCTCCGCCCTTGATGCCCTGACAACGTCTCCGCCCTTGATGCCCTGACAACTTCTCCGCCCTTGACGCCCTGACAACGTCTCCGCCCTTGTCCTAGTTCCGTCTCTGCCAGTCCGTTTAAACAGTTCATTTAATTAAAATGCTTTTGTGTCCGCCCCCCCCCCCTCCCCCCGTAAGCTGATAGATTAACAACGATTGATCTGGTTCAATGTTTCCCCATGAGCTTTAGGTGAGCATCGGAGCGTGACAACCCCAATCTGTTCATGCGTGACAACCCCAAACCTGTTCAGTGCGTACACAGACGCCTGAAACAACAGGCAGACATGAATGGGGGTGGGGGGGTGGGGGGAGACGCACGGTCTCTCGGTAGATTGCGTACGTCTGTGCTTGTGATGATTGTATGATTGTGTTGACGTTGTGGGATACTGCCGAGAAGAAATGTAAAATGTTTTTTTTTTTAAAATTGTATTCGTTATGGCATGGGTGGGTCAATCATAACAACTACAGCTTTTGTGGGTGGGAAGTGGGTGTATGTGTGGGCCTGTGTGTATCTGTGCGTGTGTTTCTGTTTGTGTTTGTCGGTCTGTGTGTGTTTGTGTAATGGGCGGGGCTAGAGGGCGTAATGCTGTCATTGAAACGGTGCGTGGTGTAACACTCAAAAAACAATTGTGCCGCCATGTCAAAGTCACCTGTGCGCCTGGACACGCCCCTGTGGAACGGGGGCAGAGTTAGGACCCGGATACCTATGCCATGATCCGCCTCTGGGCACTGCATTTCGAAAAGGGCTAAATTTCGGTGGGACAGTAAACACGTGAAAGAGTGATTGAACGTGTGTTCATCTGCTTGGATGTTAGTGTCTGTGTTTAATCGTGGTGGCTGTGTGAAGAATCTGTTAGACAAAACATATTGTTAGATGGTGATTTAACTGATAGCAGGGGAGTTTAATTTTCAAGTACATAAGGCATTTAATAAGGTAATCAGATTCTAGTATGTGATTACACGGTAGTGATACGACTCTGGTATGTGATTACATGTTAGTGATACGACTCTTGGTATGTGATTACATGTTAGTGATACGACTCTGGTATGTGATTACACGGTTGTGATCCGACTCTGGTATGTGATTATATGGTGTTGTTCCGACTAGGGTATGTGATTATATGTTTTAGTATCAGTTCATTTTTAATAATAAACTATTTTTTTTTTAAAAGTACAATATCTCAAAGAAGCGGAACAAGTTACCAGCATTCATGAACACAGTGTGACTCAAACTTTGAAGGATCAGCCATGTCTGCTCTCAAAAGACAATTCGTTTTGGAAGATGAAAACATTTCTCTGAAGATATACGAACACGGGGACCTAGATGACCTTGATGAAGACGAACAGTTCATGGCCTGGACACAAGATGACCGACTGAAATGGGAGCAAATGATGGACAGCAGGTGATTGATGTATGAACTGTGGTGGTATTCTCGTTCACTATTAGTGAAGATTTATTTGCGATTAGATATCGATCCCTTCTGTGGTTTACAGTCATTGACCCATTGTATCTCCGTCGTCATTCACCCTCTGTAGACCTACCGTCTTTTTGTCTACCGTCAGTTACCGGGTGTATGTCTATAGTTATTAACGCTGTGTCTGCTACTGCTACTTACCCGGAGCGTGTCTGCCCAATGGGCTCTATCGGTGCACTTGAGGATCGATTTACAACATATCCTAATATTTTTTTAAAAAATTTAACCAATATGATTGGACAACATATCAACTACAAATAAACGTAGATGACTGGTCGACATGTCAACTACAATGTAATCTAGATTGATGGATGACAGATCAATTACAATTTAACCTAGATGACTAGACGACGGATCAAATACAATTTAACCTAGGACTAGACCAGAGATCTACTACAATTTGCACTTCCTAGTATAAAAAATCATAGTTTTATTCGCTCAGTAAAATAATGACGTCATAGATTCATTGATTTGTTACCATCTGGACATTGAGTCCATCAGATTGTTTATACCCAACTGAGATTGTTATACCCAACTGAGATTGTTATACCCAACTGAGATTGTTATACCCAACTGAGATTGTTATACCCAACTGAGATTGTTATACCCAACTGAGATTGTTATACCCAACTGATATTGTTGTACCCAACTGATATTGTTGTACCTAACTGATATTGCTAAACCTAACGAATATGTTTATACCTGACTGATGCGAGTTTGGCAAAAGTATATTATACATGCTTTCCGTGACAATTGTTTTACAAAAATTTATAAGTTGTGACCTTGCTTGACTTATTGAACAAAAACATAATCAAATAAAATATGGGCAAATCTTTAAAAAAAAGGGGGCGCCACAAAACAATGAACATATCGGCAAGAAGCCTTCTTCAGCCAACAAACCACAGTGGAAACAATATAAATAAAAATAAACAGTTAACTTCAATGTAGTTTTCTAGTCTACAACTAATAAATATGTATTTATAATTTTATTTTCATCTAATCATTAAAAAAAAATATATATATTTTCAAATTTTGTTGCAGGAGAGAAAAGTTGACAAAGTCGAGCAATGATTTTATCGAATGGACTGAAGGACTTGCTAGACGACGTCTGGTGTCTTACAACCGGATGCGGTCGCTGAACGAATCACTGAAGGATAGACTTAGACTAAACTTATTTGCCAGGGTTGAACCTGTCAGGTCAGTCAGACATGACCGGTCCAGCGACAGGTCTTTGGATAGAAATGACAGGGGCCGGAGTGGCAAAGACAGAGCACGTGAGAGAGTGGACGAGGTGCAAGGTGTGGAGAACAGGTCTTTGGGTGGACTGGAGGAGGGTCAAGGTGTGGAGAACAGGTCTTTTGGTGGACTGGTGGAGGGTCAAGGTGTGGAGAACAGGTCTTTTGGTGGACTGGTGGAGGGTCAAGGTGTGGAGAACAGGTCTTTGGGTGGACTGGAGGAGGGTCAAGGTGTGGAGAACAGGTCTTTTGGTGGACTGGTGGAGGGTCAAGGTGTGGAGAACAGGTCTTTTGGTGGACTGGTGGGGGGTCAAGGTGTGGAGAACAGGTCTTTTGGTGGACTGGTGGAGGGTCAAGGTGTGGAGAACAGGTCTTTGGGTGGACTGGTGGGGGGTCAAGGTGTGGAGAACAGGTCTTTTGGTGGACTGGTGGAGGGTCAAGGTGTGGAGAACAGGTCTTTGGGTGGACTGGAGGAGGGTCAAGGTGTGGAGAACAGGTCTTTGGGTGGACTGGAGGAGGGTGAAGGTGTGGAGAACAGGTCTTTTGGTGGACTGGTGGAGGGTCAAGGTGTGGAGAACAGGTCTTTGGGTGGACTGGAGGAGGGCCAAGGTGTGGAGAACAGGTCTTTGGGTGGACTGGAGGAGGGTCAAGGTGTGGAGAACAGGTCTTTTGGTGGACTGGTGGAGGGTCAAGGTGTGGAGAACAGGTCTTTGGGTGGACTGGAGGAGGGTGAAGGTGTGGAGAACAGGTCTTTTGGTGGACTGGTGGAGGGTCAAGGTGTGGAGAACAGGTCTTTGGGTGGACTGGAGGAGGGCCAAGGTGCGGAGAACAGGTCTTTGGGTGGACTGAAGGAAGGTCAAGGTGTGGAGAAACATATTAAAATTATTGAAGAGGATCACGACGGCAAGATAAAAACTTTGGACGTTATCAGAATTTGACGTCATCAGATTTCGATGTTATCAGAATTTGACGTCAGAAGAATTTGATGCTGTCAGATGTTAATATAATCAGACTTTAACGTCTTTTCAAAGATGGATAGTAGACAGTTTAGACAAGCAAAACTAAAATTTCGTTTTTTTTTCTAAACACAATCTATAAAATTAGACATAAATTTATAGTAATTAAAATGATAAAAAGAAAAAAAAGTTTTATTGTTGCAAAAGTTGCCTTAAAATGGATACCATGAAGTAGATGGCGAGCGATATCTAAATAGAAAACAAGCAAAGGGTTTTAAAAGCTTTAAGATATAGACATCGAAAAAACGTATGAATAGATCATGGACATTCTTTGATGAAAGGAAAACGTAGCTCAATTGTAAAAGAGACATTAAAAAAGTAAACTCCGCCCATTTCTCACAGATTTGAAAACATTGAAATCAAGTCAGACATGTTACAAACTAAAATTCATGTTGAAAAAAAGAGATGAGAGAGTTCTCATACTGTAAGGGGCCACAACAATGAATAACAGCTCTAAAGATGAATCCAAACAAAAAATTAGGATAGCGTCCCTTTAACGAGTTGAAGTGTATCTCACATTAGGTGCATGGTATTGGAGAGACTTATGCATATATAACAATTTCTACAAGATATTTTTGACTATGCTATTTGAAAGCTTTCAACACTTCACATACTTCATGCAAAAAAATACAACAATTGCTATGTACTAAAAGTTGGATTCGCAACACAACAGATTACATGTAAGCTAGAGAGCTAATTTGTTGCATAGTACAGAACAGATTTGATGTATGTTACAGAATAAATTTGATGTATGCTACAGAACAGATTTGATGTATGTTATTGAACAGATTTGATGTATGTTAAAGAACAGATTTGATGTATGTTATTGAACAGATTTGATGTATTCTATTGAACAGATTTTAATGTATGTTATTGAACAGATTTGATGTATGTTATTGAACAGATTTGATGTATGTTATTGAACAGATTTGATGTATGTTACAATTCATGCGTTTGATATTTAGGAATACTTTTTCAAAGGCCAATTAACTCATCACCAGCCACCAGGACTCATTTGCCTTTACCAATTTTTTGGAATCTAGAAAAAAAAGTCTTTTGTATGGTTTATTTTGTTTCATAAGGACGAAGAAAGTTAGGGGTAAATTATGGGTAAATTATGGGTAAATTATTCGTATTTTATGGATATATTATGGGTAAATTAGGGGAAAACTAGGGGTAAATTGGGGGTATGTCTTATGTTACTTTGACAAAAAGACGAAGGGAGCCATCATCAAAGCTAAAATAGCTATGGATGTCACAAACCAGGAGATTGTCCCAATATCCAATGGTCACTGTTTGGTGTGTCACAAATCAAGAAATGGTTTCACTATCAAATGGTCACTGTTTGGTGTGTCACAAACCACGAAATGGTCTCACTATTAAATGGTCACTGTTTGGTGTGTCACAAACAACGAAATGGTTTCACCATCCAATGGTCACTGTTAGGAGTGTCACAAACCAGGAAATGATCTCACCATCCAATGGTCACCGTTTGGAGTGTCACAAACCAAGAAATGGTTTCACCATCCAATGGTAACTGTTTGGAGTGTCACAAACCAGGAAATGATCTCACTATCAAATGGTCACCGTTTGGTGTGTCACAAACCAGGAAATGGGTTCACTATAAAATGGTCACCGTTTGGAGTGTCACAAACCAGGAAAAGATCTCACTATCAAATTGTCACTGTTTGGTTGGTCACAAACCAGGAAATTATCTCACTATCCAATGGTCATCGTTTGGGGTATCACAAACTCGCATACAAAAAAAAAATTTGCCATTCTATCCACACCATGTTTGTATTTATATTTGGTTGGTTGCCATAGTTAACATGCTTGTGTTTATTAAATTTAATCGGTTGATATAGTTACCATGTTTGTATTTATATTTGATTGGTTGCCATGTTTACCATGTTGATGTTTATATTTGATTGGTTGCCATGTTTACCATGTTGATGTTTATATTTGATTGGTTGCCATGTTTACCATGTTGATGTTTATATTTGATTGGTTGCCCTGGTTTTTTTATTCGAATCTTAATGGCTTATTTAATTTTTTTTTTAAAATAAATTTAAATTTAAAAATAAATAAATTATGGTTTTGTTTAATTGCTTTCAAAGTCGATGCACCCACGTGACTTTACCCGTGGAAGATACAGGCGTAATTTATGTGTGCCAATGTTTGTTGTTGTTTTTTTTTTAAACTCTAATGCAGGAGTTCCCCCAACCTCCTCTATATCTGAACCACTACCAAATGTTTCAATATTGCTGACTATGCTTCCTTATCACTGCGAATTGTTTAACTTGAAATTAGTAAATTAAAATTTTTGTGACAGTATTCAGAGGCGTACCGAGCGGGGTGCAGGGGGGGACAGATGTCCCCGGGCGCCCGGTAGTTAGGCGCGCCAAAATGTGCTTTGATATTATTTTATTGATGAAAATAATGGGTTTGAGAGTTGAAAAAAGAAAACAGGGGCGCTTTAAAATGGATCTTGTCCCCGGCGCGAATCTTGTCCCCGGGCGCCAAACACCCTCGCTACGCCCCTGAAAGTATGTGTGTGTGGGTTGGGGGGTGGCCGGGGGTGTGTGGGGGGCAGTTCTGAGTCAATAACTTAGCGTTTTGCAGAAAATTTCAACAGAATAATGTCTACTAATAAACAACCCTTCAAAATAAAGTTTTCGGATAAATCCTTTATAAAATGTAATTTCGAGCAATGTGGGTGGGGGGTGGGGCTGAACATTTGACAAAACATGCCTGCAAGTAAGGCATTTTATAAGAATCTCAATCAGTGTCCCTCCTTCCCCCCCCCTCCCCAAGTCTCGCAACCGCACAAGTTTTCCACTACCGTGAACTATGTTAATATTCTAATGACACACCCACTTTTACACCGCAGATTTTTTCCCCAAACATTTGAAAAAAGATATATATATATATATACTATATATATTTCCCACCAAACGCAGTTGAGGATCTTTTCAAGAATCTCATTTAGCGAAGTTGTCAGGAATTTGATTTCATTTTCCTCTTGAAAAAAAAGGAAGAAAATGATTTTAGGTCGTTGGGGGTTGGGGATGAAAATTTGTTAGAATTTATTCTCTTTGAAAGTGAGTCTATATGCCAAGTTTGAGCTTGATAGCTTGACGAGAAGTTAGTCAATAAGACGTTCGAAAATTTTGCAACCCAGCTAGCAAATCCGTCAGCCAGTCAGACAGTCAGTTAGTCAGCCAGTCGGTCAGTCAGCCAGTCAGCCTGTCAGTCAGCCTGTCAGTCAGCCAATCAGCCAGTCAGCCAGATAGTCAGCCAGCCAGCCAGTCAGCCAGGCAGTTAGCCAGTCAGTCAGCAACCCAGCCAGTCAGTCAGCCAATAAGCCAGTCAGCCAACTAGTCAGTCAGCCAGTCAGCAACCCAGCCAGTCAGTCAGCCAATCAGCCAGTCAATCAGCCAATCAGCCAGCCAGCCAGCTAGTCACCCAGCCAGCCCGTCAGCCAGCCAGCCCGCCAGCCAGCCATCCAGCCAGTCAGCCAGTTAGTCAATCATGCACCCACCCAGACAGT
>CAXITT010000210.1:604987-623766 GCA_964033795.1 Lymnaea stagnalis | reverse complement strand
CACAACAAGCCCACTCACCCTCCTTACCCCTCACCTCCTACCGTAACCTATCCCCCCCCCCCCCCCCCCCCTCCCCCCCCCCCCCCCCCCCCCCCACCGCGCGGCGCCGGTCCGTACCTAGCGCTGCACCAACCGTTGACAAACTGGTCTCCGGTGGTGGACGTTTCTGGTGGTGGCTGTGGGGGGAGCGGCTCGCTTACCTTTCTCATTGCCGGGCTGCCGCGCTTTCATCTTACACTTACACTTACGCTTACAAGGTAAATACCTGACGTTTTGCTTTCTAATATTGATTACAGAATGACCTAGCGGTGCTTTGGACCAATCGAGCGAGGTCTGGTCTATTACACTACTTTTTGAGGCCTGATTTTTTTGTCACCCAAAAAAACTTCATACGTGTGTTGATGTTCAATTGATTTCTTTTTTTTTCTAACTAAAACGTAAGTGTTTTAATTTATCGCTTCTCAGTACTTCTTGGAATGTTAGTCTTTGACGTGTTCTAATGTTTTGCATGGTGTTTAAACGCACTGTTAAGTCACATAAAGTCTTGATGAGATTGAGGCCATTCCTCTCAGTGTCCAGAGCCATTTGGTCCGGCTAAACATTTCCCTTACGCCCCCCCCCCCAAAAAAAGTAATAAAAAGCTATATTACCCGTGATAAGGCCTTCTGACCAGTCTCAAGGTCAGATCACGTGGTGCTGTTTCTCCTGTTGTCCGGTCGTGATGTTTATGATGGTCACGTGAGTGAACGAGAGTGACCGGTGCTATTGTTTTTTCTTCCCGTTGTTATTTCCCCACTTTTATCACAAATTTAACTCGGCCACGTGTGACCTATGACGAACGACCTATGACGCATAACCTATGACCTATGACCGTGTCGAGGTGTAAGGAAAAAATGTCATTGAGAATTTTTTTTTTTTTAAAGTGTGTGTAGTTTTTTTTTTTTTGTTGTTGTTGTGAACGACACTCACCGTTGCTTTTGGTGTGTAGGAGTGAGTTTGTATTTTTTGGATAGAGACAAAAATGATTCAAGTGCTTCGCCAGGGGATCTGGTCCTATAGTTTTCGAGATAGAATGTGTTGGAATTTAGCACGACCCTGTTTCCTCCGGACACGCCAGTGATCATTTCTCATGCGCGTTCAACCGTCATGGCTATGAAGCCAGTACATGAAGAAGCATGAGACCGTTCCACTGCCTTGTGTCATTTGAATCATGCGACACATCAGCTCTGCATGAGGGGTTAAGAGAAAAGGATTCTTGTTGACTCTGTGATTGTTTCCTTTGGCCATAACGAAAAGGGGGGACCCCCAACTTCTAGACAACTTTCGATTTGCCACAACCAGTAGCCGGTAAGACTTTACACAATTATATTATCAGACTGTCTGTATTGAACCATTGCAACTTCTAGACAACTTTCGATTCGCCACAACCAGTAGCCGGTAAGACTTTACACAATTATATTATCAGACTGTCTGTATTGAACCATTGCTAGAAATTACAGTCGGTCTGTACATTACACTGTAAACCATTGCTAGAAATTACAGACTGTCTGTACATCACATTGTAAACCATTGCTAGAAATTACAGACTGTCAGTACATCACATTGTAAACCATTGCTAGAAATTACAGTCTGTCTGTACATCACATGTAAACCATTGCTAGAAATTACAGTCTGTCTGTACATCACATTGTAAACCATTGCTAGAAATTACAGACTGTCAGTACATCACATTGTAAACCATTGCTAGAAATTACAGACTGTCTGTACATCACATTGTAAACCATTGCTGGAAATTACAGACTGTCAGTACATCACATTGTAAACCATTGCTAGAAATTACAGTCTGTCTGTACATCACATTGTAAACCATTGCTAGAAATTACAGACTGTCTGTACATCACATTGTAAACCATTGCTGGAAATTACAGAATAAAATGAGTAAAACAGAGTATGGTTAAACCTGAAAAATTAAACGTAACAAAACAGCGAACGTGTCGGCAGAAAGCCTTCGTCAGCGAACAAAACAACAGAAAAAACGTTATAAAAATAAGAAATAGCACTTAGCTGGTAAGTAGTATCTGTGGGCAGCAATAGAAGTGTGGCAGAAGGAAAATGAGTGAGAGTTTAAATAAGCAGCGGCGAAAAAAAGGGGGGAGAAAAAAGTTCACTGTGATAGGTCAGAACGTGGAGGGGCGGAGCTAGGGTCAAGCTGTGAACAGAGACATAACATTAATCCCATCTGGCGTCAAAGTGCCGTAAGTCAGGATAAGTCTGTGTTCCAAATTGACCCGGCTGGCGGTGTTAGTGCTAGCCACAATCGCACTTATTGAAAAGTCCGCCTTGCCCCGGTGGTCGCTACTATTGAAGTGTTTGGAGACGGGACACTGTTTATCTTGTGTAATGTTTCGGAGGTGTTCGGTACACCTGTCCGAGAGACGGCGTCCAGTCTCCCCTATGTATGTCATCTGACAGCGGGTGCAGACAATGGCGTAGATAACGTTGCGGCTTGTACAGAGGAAACCGTCGCGTATCTGAAAACTGCCCTTGGGGAAACGTATGCGTTCAGTCTGGACGACAAAAGGGCACGTGTTGCAACGACTGCGTCCACACGGCTTGGTCCCAAAGTGGGAGGGGGGAGCATTGATACGACTGCGTACAAGCAGGTCTCTCAGATTTTTATCCCGTCTGAAAACAATGAGAGGTGGGGAAGAGAAAATTTCTCGTGTGTCGGTGTCTGCGAGTAGTATAGATCGATGTTTAAGGAAAACACGTTTAGCAATCAGATTGTGAGGGTGATAAGTTAAAATGAGTTTTGTCCTGTCAACATTGTCGCTCAGACGTGGTCTGAAGGCATCAGCACGTGTAATATTCTTAACCCTTTGGAGGGCTGATGAAAGTACTGTCTCCGGGTAAGACCTACACCGGAAAAAGTCTATCATTTCAAGTGCCTTGTCCCAAAAGTCCTCATCCGACCGACAAAGTCGACGAAGACGAAGTAATTGAGAGAAAGGAATAGAGTCCTTACAGGATTTAGGGTGGGATGAAGAGTAGAGTAGATAGCTATGGCTGTCAGTGGGCTTAAAGTAGGCAGAGGTGTGTAGGGTGTCTTTGTGAAGAGTGACTGTAATGTCTAAGAAATTGACTGAGGTCTCAGAGATAAGAGATGTGAATTTAATGGAGGGGTGAAAGGAGCCTACAAAGTTAATGAACAGGTCAAGTTCACTCCTCTCCATAGTGGTGACCCCTATACCATCATCTATGTACCTCTTATAGAATTCAGGGAGGCGTCCAGTATAGCTGCTTTCGACCAAGTGTTCGAAATGCCCCATGAACAAGCAAGCATAGCTGGGTCCCATTTTAGTCCCCATAGCAACACCACTGATTTGGTCAAAGAATTGGCCACCAAACTCAAACGAATTGAGGGTGAGGACTAGTTCAGCCAATCTGAGGAGGGTGTTGGTGGGTATAGATGGGTGGGGTCTAGTCTCGAGAAAGAATTTGAGAGCTAAGAGACCGTCAGTGTGGGGGATGGAAGTGTATAGAGAACATACATCAAGAAGAAATAGATGATGTTTCTTTTCAGGAGGGATTATGATGGATTCAAAGGTTTGAAGAGCATGGTTGGTGTCCTTAATGTAAGTAGGCAGTGAGGCAACGATGGGTTGAAAAACTCCATCAAGGAATTCCGAGATATGTTCGGTGGGGCAAGAGCATGCTGAGACAATGGGTCTGCCAGGGTTACCATACTTATGAATTTTGGGAAGTAGGTAGAAGCATGGCTTACCGAGGTCACTATCGAAGATGTGTAGGGCAGAGGCCGATTTGGGGAGCGCTGATTCTGCAATCATTTTCTTGATAGTCCCTTTCACCATGTCGTTATGTTTGGTGATAGGGTTGTTGGTCCTCGGTTGGTAGAACTGGCTGTCTTCTAGTTGCCTATGAGCCTCCTTGATGTACAGATCTCTGTCCCACACCACAACAGCTCCCCCCTTATCAGCTGGTTTGATGACGATATCTTTCCGACTGCGCAGCTTAGAGAGTGCGAGTGATTCTCTTTTAGAAAGATTGGATTTCCGGAGTGGAGGTAAAGAGAGGTTCTTGATGTCATGTTCCGTGCTCTTTATATATAAGTCTAAAGCTTTAGATTGATTAGAAGGTGGTGTCCAAGTAGATTTGCGTTCCCTATGAAATGGAAAAATCTCGTCTTCGGGGAGGTCGGTACTTTTCCCACCGAAGTGAAACTGAAGCCTCAAGGAACGAAAGTAGCGGTGGGAATCCGAAAGAAGTAGATATCGGTCGCAAGATGGTTTCAGAGGAATAAATTTGAGACCCTTAGAAAGTAGCGACCTTTCGTCATCAGAGAGTGGAAGTTCAGGGGGGATGCACACGACTAAGTTGTTGCCTGTGACAGTTGGATGAGGTGTAGAGTTGTTAGTGGGCCTAAGATTGTCGAGTTTTTTCTTTTTGTTGGAAGAAAGGAAGCGGTATAGTTCCCGATTAAGTTGGTGAATAATAGTTCTAATAAGGTCATACAATAGGCGGTTATTAGAGGTCTTAGAAAGGAGTCGACCTTCAAGTTGGTAAATGGCGGCACTGAGATCGGCGATGAGTCGCTTATGGCTGTGTATAAGAATATGCATACGTTGAAATGCCATTTTCTTCTCAAGTGATTGAAGTTTGGTCCTGTCGTCAGAGTTGAGGGAGCCAGCCGCCGGGTTGAAATTACTCGTAAAGCCTTTAGGTACAATGCGGAGACGTATGCAGTTGTGAAGGAAATTGAGATGTACATTGTACCTAGTTTTCTTAAAAAGAGTGAATGCAAGTTCCTTACAGTCTGTGGCTAGGTTCGGTGGAAGTAAGCTGAAGACAGTTAAGATAAAGGAACGAAGTTGATTCATTGTGGTTTTGAAGGAAGGCATGATGGAGTAGTGACGGACCAAGGGCAAGGGGATGTCGCTAAAGCGGGATAAGTCAGAAGAGTAATGTAAGAATGGGAGAAAGTTGATGAGAGAGAGATATCAGAAGGGACGTGCCAAGAGCCTAAAGGGAAAACGTAAGAAGAAACAAAAGTAAATAAAAAATAATAATGGGACGGAAATTACAGACTGTCTGTACATCACATTGTAAACCATTGCTAGAAATTACAGACTGTCTGTACATCACATTGTAAACCATTGCTAGAAATTACAGACTGTCAGTACATCACATTGTAAACCATTGCTAGAAATTACAGTCTGTCTGTACATCACATGTAAACCATTGCTAGAAATTACAGTCTGTCTGTACATCACATTGTAAACCATTGCTAGAAATTACAGACTGTCAATACATCACATTGTAAACCATTGCTAGAAATTACAGTCTGTCTGTACATCACATTGTAAACCATTGCTAGAAATTACAGTCTGTCTGTACATCACATTGTAAACCATTGCTAGAAATTACAGTCTGTCTGTATATAACATTGTAAACGAATGCCAGGAATTACAGTCTGTCTGTATACATTACACTGTAAACCATTGCCAGTAATTATCAGACTTCGTTAAATCTTTCTCTGCTCGAATTAAACCTTCAAAATATGTTTTCTTCCTTAACATTTTCGGTTTAAAATATCCTAACCCTAACTCCAACGTTACCCTATTATCGTTAACGTTTAAAAAAAAAATACTTATTTTAGAATTAACTTTCTTTACATGTTTCTATGTTTTATATTGTTGTAAAAATACTTTTTTTTTTAAAAAATGATGTTTGTAGTTTGTATACAAAAATTTCTGTTGAACATTGAGTTAAAAATTTGAAACAAGTCTCGGGACACACGGGAACAAAGTGTCCATGCGTATGTATTTATTTATTTATTCAGGCCTTTTTATATAGCGCTTACCTTAAGGCTCTAAGCTCTTTACAATTATTAAAAACATGTAAACTAAGTAAAATAAAAATGAAAAACCAGAGACACTAGGATAGTAACAACTATACTATAGAAACAATTAAAATGGCTATACAACGAGGACACTTTGGCACGTTTTGGCCTATACTACAGGATCAACCCGAGACAGAAAATGAGGCAAGGCAAAGAGGGTGCATCACAGGTCATAGGCGGACCTAAACAGATGGGTTTTAAGGGGCTTTTTGAAAGTGGACGAGGTTTCACAATGACGGATGTGGAAGGCAACAATGAGGCAAATAATGATCAAACTATAAATAAATCCTGACACTATCTCGTATAAAAAAAAAAATAATAATAAAAAAAATATGTTTGGGAAAACACGACAGCTACTTGTGAAGAGCTGTGACCAAGACATGAGTGTTTAACGGCCCGGTGAAATCATGTTGGTGACACTTATGAATTATTATGAGATCATATCAGTAAATTTTAACACTTTTCAAAGCTGGAGTTTCCTCCCCGGTGACCAAACATTTCCCAAACATGGTACAAAGTGTACGCCTTTTGTGTACGTATGCCGTCATTTTGGTTAATCTCGTAATTTGTCTGGTTTGATTTGTCTGGGTGTTTTTTTTTCTCTTCCGCCCCTCACCCCCTTTTAAAACCATCCCTAAACTGTTGAATGAGAAAAACCACGTGAATGGAGTTAGGCCCCCCAATGGGTAGCTTGTTGGTTTGGACAAACACTGCCAGTCGGCCCCAGTGCTACCGATCTAACACAACTACTTCGTGGCAGGGCTACCGATCTAACACATATGCTTAGTCGCAGCTCATATCTCACGTAAGCTCTTAATGCCGTTGTCTGGTTGTTTGGTCTCAGCAGCAGACGGCATGTTAAACAACAGTGAGCTGTTTTCATTTCAGGGTGGACAGAGTCCCTGGGTGTTTGTTTTTGTTTTTTTGGGGGGAGTGGGGGGGGGAGGATAGGGGTGGAAGAAATAATTGAAAAATCTCGCTAAAGTATAGTGTGACATTTTCAATTTAAAAAAAAAAAAAACAGAAATACACAATTGGAATGTATAGGGGTAGGGGCGATCAAAACGACAGAGCCACTGTCTGGCATTGCATACATTGACCTCTTTTATGGATTGGGGTGGAGAGATTGGGGGCGGGGGGGGGGACGGGTTTCCGTTAACACGCCGTGGCTGAAATAAATCACGCACATTTTATCTCCCTCTCTCTCTCTCTCTCTCTCTCTCTCTCTCTCTCTCTCTCTCTCTCTCTCTTTCTCTCTCTCTTTCTCTGAGGCTAGTTATTAAATAATTGGCACTGGTCGAGGCGTGACGGGCCAGAAGATAACGTCTAGGTTTATAATTCTGTCTCACGAACCACTGGTTAGTGGACGTAGAGGCTCTGAGCTAAGCAAAACAATAACAACAGCAAAACGAGCATAATCAACGAAACAATCGGAGTAGAATTGGACTGTTTGTCTGTAAGGCGTCACCAACGATGACGCATGCAGATGACTGTTGAGTTTTTAAACATTGAAGTTTCAACTGGGTGGATGGAATACAAAGAGGATGAATGGGAAAACGTTTAAATTGGTTATTAACATGAGAATATAAGAGATACAGCCGTAAGAGATACAAAGATAATAGATACAAACTCTAGTGGCACAATCGTGAGTGATACAATCGTGAGAGATACAAACATAAGAGAAACAACTGTAAGAGATACAAACGTAAGAGATTCAACAGTAAGAGATACAAACATAAGGGATACAACCGTAAGAGATACAAAGATAATAGATACAAACTCTAGTGGCACAATCGTGAGTGATACAATCGTGAGAGATACAAACATAAGAGAAACAACTGTAAGAGATACAAACGTAAGAGATTCAACAGTAAGAGATACAAACATAAGGGATACAACCGTAAGAGATACAAAGATAATAGATACAAACTCTTGTGGCACAATCGTGAGTGATACAATCGTGAGAGATACAAACATAAGAGAAACAACTGTAAGAGAAACAAACGTAAGAGATACAACAGTAAGAGATACAAACATAAGAGATACAACCGTAAGAGATGCAAACAGAAGAGATACAACCGTAAGAGATGCAAACAGAAGAGATACAAACAGAAGAGATACACACAGAAGAGATACAAACAGAAGCGATACAAACAGAAGCGATACAAACAGAAGAGATACAAACAGAAGAGATACAAACAGAAGAGATACAAACAGAAGAGATACAAACAGAAGAGATACAAACAGAAGAGATACAAACAGAAGAGATACAAACAGAAGAGATACAAACAGAAGAGATACAAACAGAAGAGATACAAACAGAAGAGATACAAACAGAAGAGATACAAACAGAAGAGATACAAACAGAAGACATTAAAAACAGAAGAGATACAACCGTAAGAGATACAAACAGAAGAGATACAAACAGAAGAGATACAAACAGAAGAGATACAAACAGAAGAGATACAAACAGAAGAGATACAAACAGAAGACATACAAACAGAAGACATTAAAAACAGAAGAGATACAACCGTAAGAGATACAAACAGAAGAGATACAAACAGAAGAGATACAAATAGAAGAGATACAAACAGAAGATATACAAACAGAAGAGGGACAAAAGAGAGATTTTTTTGAACTGAGAAAGAAAACTCCCTGAAACATATCTTAATGTACACAGTGATGGTCATTGTTGGTGGCTTGTCATCTTGGGGTGGAGTGTCCATTGTGGTGGGATCGTCACTTAGGGTGGAATGTGACTTATGGTGGAATGTGAATTATGGTGGAATGTGTATTGTGTTGGAATGTGAATTGTGGTGGAGTGTGAATTGCCGGAGTCTCAAAGATAATGAATATTTGTAATGCAATTAATTTTTTTACTAGCTTCAACTTTTTGCGTCGTGTCTTGAAAATTGTTTTTTTTCTTCAACAGTCCTGTTTACAAGTTCCCTTAAACTTGTTTTTTTTTATTATTTTTTTTTTTTATATAAGTGCTTCCCAATTAACCAAGGAACAAACTTGCATCTATAAAGACCGACTCTTCATTCCACTCTCCACCTCTAGTGAGTCACTGCCTTTAAAACACTAAACAACAAAAACAATTCAAAAAAAAGTTCCCTTTTTAAAAAAAAAAAATATCCAATCTGTGCTCTTACAGGCGCCCTGCTCTCGTTCCCAGTGCTCCATTGAACCAACAGCGGCAGCACGACAATCTCTCACCACTTCAATTAACCTTCTGATCTCCTGGGGCTCTCCCCAATCAAAGAATCCAATTTTCAAACACCACATTAAACATGATCCTTGATACCCGAGGCCTTTTGAGAAACATGTTTTTTTTTCTGCGAAAGTTTTTGTGACGGGTACTACAATATGGGTTGAACTTGAGTTAACATCAAGCCTGCTAGACATCACCTGCGATGTCAACCTGTGGTTCCTCGTGCCATGTGAACCTGTGGTTCCTCGTGGGATGTTAACCTGTGGTCCCTCGTGCGATGGGAACCTGTGGTTCCTCGTTCCATGTGAACCTGTGGTTCCTCGTGGGATGTTAACCTGTGGTCCCTCGTGTGATGGGAACCTGTGGTTCCTCGTTCCATGTGAACCTGTGGTTCCTCGTGGGATGTTAACCTGTGGTCCCTCGTGCGATGGGAACCTGTGGTTCCTCGTGCGATGGGAACCTGTGTTTCCTCGTGCCATGTGAACCTGTGGTTCCTCGTGCGATGGGAACCTGTGGTTCCTCGTGCCATGTGAACCTGTGGTTCCTCGTGCCATGTGAACCTGTGGTTCCTCGTGCCATGTGAACCTGTGGTTCCTCGTGCCATGTGAACCTGTGGTTCCTCGTGCCATGTGAACCTGTGGTTCCTCGTGCGATGGGAACCTGTGGTTCCTCGTGCCATGTGAACCTGTGGTTCCTCGTGGGATGTTAACCTGTGGTCCCTCGTGCGATGGGAACCTGTGGTTCCTCGTTCCATGTGAACCTGTGGTTCCTCGTGCCATGGAAACCTGTAGTTCCTCGTGCCATGTGTGGTTCCTCGTGCGATGGGAACCTGTGGTTCCTCGTGCGATGGTGTTAATAATATTTCGCCAGGGAATCACGAGTGTCAAATATAGGACATTTTGCTTGTGAACTCTGACCTCACTTAATCTTTCCATCCTTACCGACAGATGCTTTGCGAAAATATTCGTAAACACATTTCTTGTTCGATGTAGTTGTTAGGCTGAGGAACACGTCCAGAAGGATCGCTTGCTTTAATCACGAATCGAATTATTTACTACGGTCTACCCTGGGCGGTCACATGATTAATTAAGCTGTACACGAATTAGGTCTAAGAAAACTCTGCAATAATTTGTGTTTTTTTCATTTTTTTTTCTTACAATAATGGAAAGCCTTTTTAACTGAAGCAAAGGGAGGATAACTCCATTTGTTTTGTTTTTTCCAATTTGGGATACAAAATAATTAACAAATCTCTCCTTAAGTGCTGTATTTCAAATATATTTCAAACTTAATAAGCTGTCGAAAGCTGTTTTACTAGAAGCTCCTTCGGTGGCAGACATCTCGTGCATTATGGCAAAAGTCTCCTCTATTATGGCAAATGTCTCATCTGCTATACCAAATGTCTACATTATTATGCAATCTCGATTGCAAAAAAAAAAAAATATCAACAAAAATATGTTATTTGTTATGCAAACATTCTTTTCACTTTCAACACACCACGTGACTTCGTCACCTTTTCAAGTCAGTGACGCCACCGCTCTATCCTTTATAGCATACGTCTTACCTTTCGACTCCTGCCCAGTTTCTGTGAATAGAAAAAACAAAAATTGAAGCGACCACACTGAATGGGGCGTGAGGGCATTGGACCGGCATTCTCTGGAGTAGCATTCACACGTTCTTACAAATGAAATCTCGCGGTTGAATGGAAACGATAACAAGCGAGATCTCGTGTGACGCAACCGTTAATATTACATTAAATGATTTGATTGAGTGAGGTTGTGGGGGGGGGCGGGATTCAAAACAAGACGGTTCTCAGACGGTGGGGGAAATTACGGAGGGTTCTCAGCGGTGGTGGGAAATTAAGAAGAGGGTTCCTAGTCTGGTGGGGAACTTACCGGAGGATTCTCTGTCTGGTTGAAAAGGGGGTGAGGGGGTGTTACTTTAAATTAGAATGTACAAACTATAAAAAACATTTTTTTTTATTTTCTAGAACTCCATCCCACACATTAAGGGAGACAAATCGGCGCATCTTTGGACAGAGTATCAGTTGCTGGGCGTGGATCATCCGATACTCACATTACATACTTACATTAAAATTTTATTACAGGTTTACATGCCATACTTACATTAAATACTTACATTAAATACTTTAGTTACATGTTTACACTACATACTTGCAGATACTTAAATTACATACTTATGTTACATACTTAACTTAATACTTTGATTACAAATTTACATTATATACTCACATGACATACACACTTTTGTCTTATTTTGCTTATTTTGTTTTCATTTGTTTTGTCTTCTGTTGTCTTCTGGTGCTTTCTGTTGTCTTCTGTTGCTTTATGTTGTCTTATGTTATCTTCTGTTGCCTTCCGCTGTCTTCTGTTGCTTTCTGTTGTCTTCTGTTGCTTTATGTTGTCTTATGTTGTCTTCTGTTGCCTTCCGCTGTCTTCTGTTGCTTTCTGTTGTCTTCTGTTGCCTTCTGTTGTCTTCTGCTGTCTTCTGCTGCCTTCTGTTGTCTTTAAATAACCTTTGTTTTGTTTCATTAATTCCTAAGCTTTTTACAGTTGAGCGGACTTCGAGGCCAATCTTGTGTCTCGTTAATCCACTTAAAGATATGACAATATTTTATCAATTTGGAGACACATTGTGTACTCTGTACACTCGCTGCCATTCGCCACATTCTAGAACCGTTCCAGTGACGATATCATTTCCACACATTTTCCGCTAGCCGTGACACCGACGCGTTGTTCACGTCTGCGTGCCAGGCGACACGGCAGTCATGTTGGCGACAGTTGCGCCACACCACGGATTTCTTTCTTATTATTTAGTTTTAGACAGTTTCAATTATGTTACGATTTTCGCCAGTGGTTCCCAAACTATTTTGCCACGATCATTTGATACAGTTCCTCCCCATGTTACGGTAACCTCCAACCATGAACTTATTTTCGCCGGCTGCTTCATACCTACGTGTTTTCCGATGGTCTTTGGCGACCTTTGTGTAAGGGTCGTTTGACCCCCCCCCCCACATCCCCAAGGGATCGCGACACACAATTTGAGAACCGCTGATTTAGATGGACTTACAATTAAAATTACGGCCAATAGCAAAGTTTTTCAGTCATTGTTTTCATGTGAATTTTTCATGTGACATTACGTGTGACTTTTTTATGTGACTTTTTTATGTGACTTTTTTATGTGACTTTTTTTCCGCTCCCCGACCTATACAGACAACTAATATAAATGTTAAAAATATGAAGCTGACTAATAAAAATATCACTGATATGTAGGGGACTCAAATAAAGATGATTAATATAAATGGGACTATTATATATATATATATAGATGTATGTGTGACTCATATAAAGATGACTAATATAAATATATGTATGTGACTCATATAAAGATGAATAATATAAATATCAATGATATTAGGGGGACTAATATAAAAATCACTTATATAAATGGAACTAATATAAAGATCACTCATATAATGGGTTTATTATAAAGATCACTGATATACAGGGATAAATATAAAGATCAATGATATAGAGGGGACGAATATAAATATCACTGATATAAAGGGGACTAAAAAGCTTTGCCCGCCTTGGGTGATACTACTCCTAGCTCCGCCAATGGTGGCACTAATCCTAACTACGCCTTGGCAGCACTAATCCTAACTACGCCCTGGCAGCACTAATCCTAACTACGCCCTGGCAGCACTAATCCTAACTACGCCCTGGCAGCACTAATCCTAACTACGCCCTGGCAGCACTAATCCTAACTACGCCCTGGCAGCACTAATCCTAACTACGCCCTGGCAGCACTAATCCTAACTACGCCCTGGCGGCACTAATCCTAACTACGCCCATGGTGGCACTACTTCTAACTACGCCCTGGCGGCACTAATCCTAACTACGCCCTGGCGTCACTAATCCTAACTACGCCTTGATTGCACTAATTCTAACTATGCCACAATGGTGGCACTAATCCTAACTACGCCCTGGTGGCACTAATCCTAACTACCCCAATGGTGGCACTACTACTAACTACGCCATTGACAACTATCTCGAAACAAGGGGAATGTATTCTCTGTGTATCTCGTGCTGCATCAATGAGTAAACTACTATACAAGATAAGAGGTGGCGCGAAAAAAAAGGGGGGTAGGTGGTGGGAGAGGGCCGACAAATTCCGGGAAAAGGAGAGGGGGGGGGGTAAGAAAGAAAGAGGAGCCTGGGGCAAGTAAGGAAGTGTCGTGGCCTCGAATTATGATGATTGCCCACATTTGAGGTGCCCCTATTCAACGTATGTTACGCTCCCCTTTAAGGAGGTTATTCCCCCATTTATGGAGGCTGCGCAACTATTTAAAGAAGTTTCGCCCCAATTTAAGGAGGTTACATCCCCTTTTGAGGAGGTTACATCCCCTTTTGAGGAGGTTACATCCCCTTTTGAGGAGGTTACAACCCCTTTTGAGGAGGTTACATCCCCTTTTGAGGAGGTTACATCCCCTTTTGAGGAGGTTACAACCCCTTTTGAGGAGGTTACATCCCCTTTTACAGAGGTGCCGCCCCCATTTCAGGTGGTTATGCCCCCTTTTTAAGGGGGTTACGCCCACCGCTTAATGAAGTTACGCCGCCATGGATGGAGACTATACCATTATGTTCCCTTTCTATGCCGCGAGGAATATCTCCGTACTAACCTGTATCTCCTGCAGTTGCTCCTGGCTTTTAAAAAAAAAAAAAAAATTCTTTTTCGCAAGACCCACCCCTTCATCCAGGAAAAAACAATTAAGAACCACCCAGCAGTGCACCACGGCGTGAGAACCGTGATATTTTTATGATGGAATGCATCGGCGCAAGAAGTGGGGCAGCCCCGTCAACTCTAGCGTAGCCCGTCAGGGCGTGTACACCACCACCAGGCTCTGCCACTCCGCCACCCTGTGAATGAGTGGCGATTGAGAGATGTTTAGCGCGCGCTCGCGGGGGGCCACACCGTGGCGCAGTCAGTCGGCCAGCCGGCATGAGCTGTTTGGTATACTCACGCGTGAATGAGCGGTCGCTAATGAATGACACACACACACGTTATCAAATTGTTTTCGAAAAAAACACACACAAAAATAATACATATGTGAGTTTTCGTTGGATTTTAAAACAGTGCAATAGACCGGCTGAAAGGTGATGGTCGGATTTTGAAGAACAAAACACACCATGTTAAGGATCTCGATCAAGGTAACACATTAAAAGAAAGAAGCTTTTTGTGTTTTTTTGACCACATTTGTAGCATTTGTAATGCTTTACTTTTTTCTTTTATTTCGTAACGTTAAAACAAATTTTGGACAGTTTTAGTTTTTAAAAAAAAGACATGTGTGGTTGTATCTACTTTCTAGCGAGTTTTAGATGTGTGTGTGGTTTGTCTGAGGTGCCTTTTGGTCGGTGTGGTTGGGTTGTTCTCGATGTCGTTGGTGAGTGTGGGTGGGGGTGGGGGGTTGTGGTGTCCTTAGAGGGTGAGGGGTAGGTTATTCGTAAAAAAAAAAAAAAAAAAAAAATACTGTATTCTTCCTGAAATAACAGTTATAATATCAAGTTTCAATAACAATTTTTTAATTCAGACGCTTTGACAGTTTATAAATTAACTCCTGCTCAAAAAAAAAAAATACTGATGTGGAGCAGTCTTATTTCCAGGTCTAGTGAGTCAATAGCACTTTGCGGGTGGGTCACATGCACTTTGTCGTGGGTCACATGCACTCTGTCGTGGGTCACATGCACTTTGTCGTTGTTCTCATGCACTCTGTTCTGGGTCACATGTACTCTGTCGTGGGTCACATGCACTTTGTCGTGGGTCACATGCACTCTGTTCTGGGTCACATGCACTCTGTCGTGGGTCACATGCACTCTGTCGTGGGTCACATGCACTTTGTCGTGGGTCACATGTACTCTGTCGTGGGTCACATGCACTTTGTCGTGGGTCACATGCACTCTGTTCTGGGTCACATGCACTCTGTCGTGGGTCACATGCACTCTGTCGTGGGTCACATGCAGGTGGTCAAACAGTCTATGAGTTAAAAATTTGTTTTACTTTCGTAGGTTTGACAGAAGTCGGTCAGTCTCTGACTCAGTTAGTCGGTCAGTCCCTGAGTCAGTTAGTCGGTCAGTCCCTGAGTCAGTTAGTCGGTCAGTCTCTGAGTCAGTTAGTCAGTCAGTCCCTGAGTCAGTTAGTCGGTCAATCCCTGAGTCAGTTAGTCGGTCAGTCTCTGAGTCAGTTAGTCGGTCAATCAGTCTGTCATAGAAATGCATGGTGCAGCATGAGCAATACACAATCTATGTTGCACGAGAAATCAGATGTAGGATTGTATCCTTACTTCAAGCATTACATAAAAATGTCGTCGGACGCAATGATCCTTTATCAAATTCGACATTATAGTATCGTCATAATGGTATCGTCATCATAGTTTCGTCCCATTATAGTACCGTCAGCATATAACTAATATCTGGCCTCTTCAATTGCTCACTTCCCAAACTTTAATTTGGAGCCATAATACACTGTCCGTTCTTTGGCTGGTCCCTAGATATTTTTTAACCATGTGTCTATGTCCACATTCTGTCAAGTTTGTTGGCTGGCCCCTAGCTATTTGTAGACATATGTCTATATCCACCTTCTTGACAGAACCATTTTTCTTTATATATAAAGATATATATATCTTCTTTATATATATATTATAAATCTTTTTTTTTAAATTTTCATTGTTAAATAGTGCTAAGGGCGAAGCTTGGGGTAATGCTAAGGAATAACGATATAAGGGTAATGCTAAGGGTAATGCTAAGGGTAATGCTAAGGGTAATGCTAAGGGTAATGCTAAGGGTAATGCTAAGGGCTGAGGGTAATGTAAAACATAAGAGATAACAAAATCTGAGTCACTAAGCTACTATAAACATATGTTGTTGTTTTTCAAAGGTTGTCTGTTGCCATTAGTTCATACTCTGTGTGTTCAAAAGACAATCTATTTTAAATAATCTCAGAGTCTGAAAGATAATGACTTCATGAAATGTTTTCACTTACAAACACCACCGGGGGGGGTAGAGGGGGAGGGGAGCAGGCTGGTCATACTTGTTGGCTGGTCATACTTATTGACTGGTCATACTTGTGGGCTCGTCATACTTGTGGGCTGGTCATACTTGTTGGCTGGTCATACTTGTTGGCTGGTTATACTTGTTGGCTGGTCATACTTGTTGGCCGGTCATACTTGTTGGCTGGTCATACTTGTTGGCCGGTCATACTTGTTGGCTGGTCATACTTGTTGGCTGGTCATACTTGTTGGCTGGTCATACTTGTTGGCTGGTCATACTTGTTGGCTGGTCATACTTATTGGCTGGTCATACTTGTTGGCTGGTCATACTTGTTGGCTGGCCATATATATTTGTTGGGTGGTCATATTTGTTGGCTGGTCATACTTGTTGGCTGGTCATACTTGTTGGCTGGTCATACTTATTGGTTGGTCATACTTGTTGGCTGGTCATACTTGTTGGCTGGTCATACTTGTTGCTGGTCATACTTGTTGGCTGGTCATACCTGTTGGCTGGTCATACTTGTTGGCTGGTCATACTTGTTGGCTGGTCATACTTGTTTGCTGGTCATACTTGTGGGCTGGTCATACTTGTTGGCTGGTCATACTTGTTGGCGATGCCATCAGCTAACGAAACTCCAAAGCACATGTTGCATTCGCAAGTCTCCACCAGAAAGTCTTGGAGCGAACGAGTCTTGTCCCTAGACTGAAAGTATCTAGGGCAGTCGTATTAAGATCTCTTATATGCGCATTGAGACGTGGACAGTGGACAGGAGACATGCCAAACAGCGGAATCATCTCCACCTACGCTGTGTGCTTAACTTCGTGGCATACGATGGCAGGACAGGGTCCCTGGCACAGACGTCCTTCAACAGGCTGAATTGATTAGCGACCACACACTTCTTCAAAAAAGGACAAGCCAGATGGGCAAGGCATGTTGCTGGAATGCCAGACAGCAGAGTTAGACAGCCAGACAGCAGAGTTAGACAGCCAGACAGCAGACTTCCAAATGCTCACTGAACTCACCAGAGCGAAACGCGCAACAGGTGGACAGAAGAAAAAAAACTCCAAGAACTGTCCATAAGCTTAGTCATTCAAGTCCAAGGACATTGACCTTGATTATGGGAGGCGCGTGGGTCCTACACGCTGGCGTGTCAAACTCGCCGTTTGAGAACAACTCTCGGGGAATAAACGCAGCGCTCGCGGCAGAAGAAAGCGCACGGCGAGAAAACCAGGATCGACTCCATTCCAGCTCGGACCACCACAGCACGCGTGTCCCACGAGCGGGAAAGCTTTCCAAGTCGCGACTGCCGAAGCCGCCTGCGTGGTCACCCGTCGGGTCTAACCCTGATCATCCACACGTGCGGAGGGACGAGCGACAACAACGCCATTACATGAACTGTTCGGCGCGGTAATTCCACGCTTGTGTTCTGTGGACACCGACTAACAAATATTTGCAACATTGGCACAAAATGGCGCTAGACCATCAAAACCCCGCCCAACCCAACCAAAAAAAACAAACACAACACAACAAAACAACAACTCACCCACTCACCTATTTCTAATCCGCGACTCTGCATAGGGATTTAATCTCCATGTCTGCAACAAAACGGGACCCACAGCTGTGCACTCGACTCACCAGTGACTAATGACCGTAACACTATACGGCAAAACTTTCTGGACCTGGTAACATTCTGGCGGTAGGGAAATAGGCTGGGGTTCTGTGTCAACATATGCCGTGCAGGATGTCTGGGATACTTGGAGCTCATTCATAATCATAATTAACCACGGGGGACCGCGCGGTAATCGATTCCACGCGGGTTAGAAAAACAGTTTCAGATACTTGTTCACGATTCCAGCCTGCATCCAGGTATAGCGTGAGTAAGAGTAATATTTAAAATTAATCATAGTGATTTATCTTGGAAGAATTATGAATTGCAAGGCCAGCACTTTATTTTGCGCGATATTTATGGTTTATTCAAAGAGATAGAGCGAACCATGAAGCTTGAAAAATATAAATACACATTTATTGCAAGGAAAAAAAATTCAAGAAATTGAGAAAGAGCAAGCTATTGCAAATAATATTGCAACTATTATTTCAAGATATAAGTGGAGATGAAATTTGCATACTGACATTTGCGAACCCTCTCAGACACCCTCCTGATTCTGTACAAACATTTTAAACACAATCATTTAAAAATCAATTATCTTAAACTTCGCTTTTATGTGTTCAGGGTAAAAATCTTCGAACGACTTAATGACCCGCTTCCCGTAAACCTATCGAGCTGAAACGTGGCACATAGAATGGTTGCCTGTGGCAACAAATGCTTACAGATTTGTAGTCCCACCCCCACCCACAAGCTCAACCTTCAAAAATATTTTTTCTTTTTTTTTTACTGAAAGGGTATTTTGAAGGATGTATGATGATGATGATGATGATGATGATTTCCCGAAATAAAATTCCCGATACTGCGGTAAATGAGATTTAAAAAAAAAAAAAATGTATCGCCAGAAAATTTGTTGTGTAATATTTTCTTTCTTTTTTTTTCTGAAATAGTTGGTGAAACAAATCTGCGGTGTCAAAG
>CAXITT010000210.1:518615-574273 GCA_964033795.1 Lymnaea stagnalis | reverse complement strand
GGGGGGGGGGGGGGGGGGGGTTGGGCACGTCTCTCGTTACGATAGTACAAACAAACAGACTTTTGAACGGTTTGACTAACTGCTTGAAGAATTCAGACACCACCCGCTGGTCAGTAGCGAGTGTGCAGCTATTTACATCCAACCGTCAGCAGTAATTTGTCAGTAATAGTTCTTCAGTTTAACCGAAAAACTGATCGATGAAAATTTGATCGAACGGAAATTTGGTCGAATCTTTTATTCATTTTTCGTGATAAAAATGTTCGGCCAAGAGCAGTGGTTCTCAATCTTTCTAATGCCACGACCCTTTAATAAAGCTCCTCATGTTGTGGCGACCCCCCTAGCCACTAAACTATTTTCTGTTGGTGCTTTATAACTGTAGAGCATAAATGTTTTCAAATGGCTCCAGGCGACCCACAGGTTGAGAACCGCTGCTATAGAGTAAAACTAAATAATGCGATCAATATTCCGTCGACGAAATTATTTCTTTCAAAACAAATATCCACGCACGGTTTACGTCAGTCAATCGGCAGTAATAGTTGAGCAATTTACATCCACTGGTCAGCTGTTACAGGGAACCAATTTACTTTTGAAGAAATTAGTTGGAACATATTCAAATTAAAAATATATATATATATATATCATGATTCAGGTGAAAGCAAAAAAACTTGTTCCAACTTTGTATGCTTTTAAAATGTAGACTATCTCCATTTCTCTCACTTGAAGTGATTACATAGCAGACAGAAGTGAGTGGCACACGTTGAAATCAATTGCAGACATAAAAAATTATCAACAACATAATATAGTGATAACACGGAATATGTATAATTCACATATTGATAAAATATTGGTATATTCCTTTTTTTTTCATATGATTCCTGTATTATGTAATTAGAGCACAATGTATTATATAGATTTGTCTGCGTCTAGCGACAGAATATCAGAGTATGTATAATTTAAAAATTATATAATAAATTAATACAAACAAACAAAAAAAAAATGTAAGAGGGGAGGTAAACAAAAATATTATCATTTTTCTAATTTTAAAAATTATTTCCCTTGTTTAAAAAAATCGAGAAACAAACTGCATCATTTAAAATTTTGCCGATTCACCCAACTGACATTCTTTGACGTGGGATCTACATTCACGTCTACTTTCTCCCACAGCCAACATCATCCAGCAGCTCTTTCCTTTACGGCTGTACATATGTATGCTTGACGTCTCGGAAGAGGCGACCTTGACTCTGGACAACCTGCCCCTCCTGCTGGCCGAGTGCTCCCAGGAGCTCAGGAAGAACGGCATGAAGCAGGACTCTGACGTGTTCCTGGCAGCGCACGGTCACGTGGGTGAGTCGTTAGGTTTCGATACCCATTTTACTCACACCTTTGAGGTCATGTAGGTGAGTCGTTAAATTTGATACCCATTAGAAACAATCACAATGTTAAGGTCTTGTATTTCAGTTGTTAGGGTTGATACTTATTAGAAATACTCACAGCTTTGAGGGCATGTTTACTATATCTCTACCCAGTGGCGTAACTATATCTCTACCCATTGGCGTACCTCGACTAAGTGCTGCCCAATGCGAAATTCTAAACTGGTTTTTGACATGCTGCTAATTTTTATGAACCCCAAACTTGCCAACGGGGGGCAGTCAACCATACCGCCCTAATAGGTACGCCCCTGACGTTGCCCCAGGCTTACATTTAATTTTACGATCAAAACTCTACCACAAATTTATGATTATTAAATTTTATTTCTCTAAGACAAAGTTTTCCATCAGACACATTCAGAGGCGTAGTTAGAGTTTTTGGCGCCCCGGGAAAACAATTCATTTTAAAGCGCCTCCCTTTCTTTTTTCAACTCTCAAACTCATTCTTTTCATCAATAAATTAATATCAAAGCTCAATTTGGCGCCCCTAGCTAGTCTGCGGCCCGGGGACAATTGCCCCCTTCCCCCCATTTAGCTATGCCTCCCTGCACATTTTTTTCCACATAAGACACATTTTACTTAAACATCTTTAAGAAAAAAAAAACTTGTAGATATTTTCAACTGTGATTCGTCTCTCCTACATCTTTGTGGTCTTATCCTTGCCCCACCCACCTTTCCACAGGGCACCTGGCGGCAGATTATGCCCAGGCGGTGCCCCACACCCTGCGAGGTCTCATCCTGCTGGGCACCTTCCTGCCGAGACGGTTCAACGTGGTGTCCTTTCCCCTCCCGGTGCTGACCTTGGTGGGGGAGATTGACGGCGTCACCAGGATCACGCGGGTGGCGCAAACCCTACAGTGAGTCAGTGACGTCTGCATGGTCGTGAGTCAACACAATAATGTAGTCCTTATTTGTATGTCAGTCAACATAAATAATGTACTCTTTATATCTATGTGAGTCAAAACAATAATATACTCTTTATATCTATGTGAGTCAACATTATAATGTACTCTTTATATCTATGTGAGTCAACACAATAATATACTCTTTATATTTATGTGAGTCAACACAATAATGTACTCTTTAAATCCATGTAATTCAACACAATATTATACTCTTTATATCTTTATATCTATTAAATCATTTCACATGAACAATGCCAGTAAAACTTCAAAAAATTGCTATTTAGCTACAAGGACCACATCTCTAATAATAAAGACACATACGAATCTTTTGCAGGGCCATGATACGCTCTGCGAACTTTGACCCGGGCCTCGCCGTTCAAAGTCCGCTAATTATTTTAGAGGGAAGCAACCACGAAGTCTTCATCTTGGATCGGCTCCCCTCCCAACTTCACACGCTGGACATAGAGTCTGAGGTAGACAAGACGGACGGCATGGAGACCGCGGCCAATATGACGGCGCTGTTTCTGATCAATGTGCTGCAGGAGCCGGAGTCGCTTGTCAATATCTCCGTGGAGGCGTTCCGGAGGGAGTTTGACAAGGCCCAGAACCTAACAGCCGTGAGTGTCGGGCACGCATTTCTGTCGAGGCGGACAACCGTAGAATTAACACACGCTCGACATCTGATTGTTTTGTTTGACGGGAATGATCTGTTTGACAGACATGTTTTGTTGGACAGACATGTTTTGTTGGACAGACATGTTTTGTTGGATGGATGCGTATTGTTTGATGGAGATGTTTTATTTGACAGAGACGTTTTGTTTGATAGACATGTTTTGTTTGATAGACATGTTTTGTTTGATGAAGATGTTTTGTTTGACTGACATGTTTTGTTTGACTGACATGTTTTGTTTGATGGACATATTTTGTTTGATGGAGATGTTTTAGTTGACAGACATGTTTTGTATGACTGACATGTTTTGTTTGACTGACATGTTTTGTTTGACGGACATGTTTTGTATGACTGACATGTTTTATTTGACAGACATGTTTTGTTTGATGGAGATGTTTTGTTTGACAGACATGTTTTGTTTGATGGATATGTTTTATTTGACAGACATGTTTTATTTGACAGACATGTTTTGTTTGACAGACATGTTTTGTTTGACAGACATGTTTTGTTTGACAGACATGTTTTGTTTGACAGACATGTTTTGTTTGACAGACATGTTTTGTTTGATGGATATGTTTTGTCTGACGTCAGATGTGTTTTTTATATGCCATATTTGAAAAAATTTAATGTGAATGCTATACTTTGTAAGTAAGTCATCTGTGTATCCTCAGGCTATCACAAGATACATTAATATTACTGGGACTTGGTATCGAGTTAGTAGTGTTAATGTGTTTTGTTTTTTTTAAAACAAGATTTGATGACGTAATAGCGCTGAAAGAAATAAGTGTCAGTGAAGCGTTGAAAGGAGAACGGAAGTGGTCAAAAGACGTCAGTGAGTGTGAGAACTGCCACCGGATGATTTGGTTTAACTGTTCAACCCGTGCTCAGGGCCATGGTCGACACTAGACGGGAAATAACTCTTCCTAAAAAAAGAGGGTAGGGAGGCGCACGGGGTTGGGGGGGGGGGTGGTGGTGGTCTTACTAAAAAGGTTGGTTTGCTATATCACTGAATTGCAAATGTTAATATCCATTCTGATTTTATCACACTTTGTGAGGACTGCCACCGGATGGTTTGGTTTAACTGTTCAACCCGGGGTCAGGGCCATGGTGGACACTAGACGGGAAATAACTCTTCCTAAAAAAAGAGGGTAGGGAGGCGCACGGGGTTGGGGGGGGGGGTGGTGGTGGTCTTACTAACAAGGTTGGTTTGCTATATCACTGAATTGCAAATGTTAATATCCATTCTGATTTTATCACACTTGGATAAGACGCTTATGACAACTCTGTGAAGCTATTTTCTAAATATTACAAAAACAGTTGCCCCCCCCTGGAATTTTACCAAGACTTGTGAAAGAAGTCAAGTCAAGGAGACTGACCACTGACCACGTGATTTCAAGCGTTTACCCGTAGCTTAGTGTCCACCTCCAGATCTTAATTAGCAGATCTCTCACAAGGTTGCAACCACTTTTAATCATAAAGTAATCACAGCTTTGCCTTAGAAGTTCAAGCACATTTTTTTTTGTTTAAACCATTTCGTTGAATGACTCTCTCGTAAAAGAGATAACTTTATTTCAACCATTTAGCCGATTAATTTAACATTTCCCTCGCCTCCCCTTTACATTTCAGCCGATAGAAATATTACGGCAGACAACTATTGATGACTTCAAATCCTACTGGGTCAAGGCAGCTCAAAAGTGGCTATCTGGCCTCGTTGGAAAACAGTCGACCCAGATAGAGGTAAGACATTTAACATATTAGCATTTAGAATGTCGGCTTCGGTTTCCATTTCGGCGCTGAAAGTTGCCACTTGATCACTTTCGGCGTAGTTTCGGTCTCTGTTGAAATGGAAAAGTTAACTTCCAGTATATTTTCGGTCTCGGCCGAAACACAAAAGTTAACTTCCGGCATATTTTCGGTTTTTGCCGAAACAGAAAAGTTAACGTTCGGTATATTTTCGGTATATTTTCGGTATATTTTCGGTTTTGACCAAAACAGAAAAATTAACTTTCGGTATATTATTGGTTTCCTCCGAAACAGAAAAGTTAACTTTCGGTATATTTTCGGTTTCGGCCGAAACAGAAAGGTTAATTTTCGTGTGTTTTTTTTTTTTTGCCCGTCTACCGGAAGTCAGATTGTTACTCTGTCTGTCGGTCAGCCGGCAATCTGATATTCATTATTGCTCGACGTCTTGCTGTCATTATTATGATATATTATCCGTACGGTATACTGTATGTAGACAGCCAACACTACCATTACATTTAAAAGTAGATCAGCATTGTCTGTATAAAGGCAATCAAGTTTAACTACCGACGTAAACTAACGTTGTACCTTTGACAGTAGTTAATCTATTAACAGCAAATTAGAATGGTTTAGTTACGTAGCCTAAGGGCAGCCGTTTCATCCCCGCTACTTCGCAAACTAGTTGCGTGGTGGAAAACACAATGTAGCACTCCTCTTAAAGGGCGTCCGACGCTGTCCCGGGATGGTTGGAGGAAGATATCAGGACGTACATTTGCCATCCCGACCCATAGGAAAGTTTATCGTGTGCACTGTGTGTAGGCACAGTGTCGGACCAACCGCGTGTCCTTGGGTTGAGGCGGCTCCTAGCGGTCGAGGTGGGGGCTGTCTGTGGCAAATGGACATCTCCAACGTGCCCCTTTGTGGCCCGATACTCGGGCTTAGGGGGGGGGGGGTCTATGAAGAGGGCATAAACAGCTTTAGCTTGACTGCCCGCTGATGCCATATCCTAATGTGATATTTCAGGATGGGGTATATCGTATATCAGCAGTGTTTATATGGTAAATCGGTAGGGTTTATATCGTAAATTAGTCGAGTTAATATCGTAAATTAGTATGTTTTATATAGTAAATTAGTATAATGTGTATAGTAAATTATTATGGTATAACGTGCCCCTTTGTGGCCCGATACTCGGGCTTAGGGGGGGGGGGGTCTATGAAGAGGGCATAAACAGCTTTAGCTTGACTGCCCGCTGATGCCATATCCTAATGTGATATTTCAGGATGGTGTATATCGTATATCAGCAGTGTTTATATGGTAAATCAGTAGGGTTTATATCGTAAATTAGTCGAGTTAATATCGTAAATTAGTATGTTTTATATAGTAAATTAGTATAATGTGTATAGTAAATTAGTATGGTATATATATCGTAAATTAGTATGGTTTATATCGTAAATTAGTATGATTTATATAGTATATAGTATTTTTATACAGTAAATAGCATGTTTATATAGTAATTTAGTACTTTTTAAATAGTAAATTAGTATGGTTCATATAGTAAATTTTTCAAAAATGTAGTTTCAGACCGATAGAAATGTATAATTTTGTCAGTTTATAAATACTTGTCAATCACTGTCCTCAGATTGACAGTTACGTAGAGCGCGACCCCCTCCCCCCCACCATCATGTCGGAGCATGGCATCAGCTACATCCTCACCTTCTCTGACGTCATCCGGTCGACCGGCGGCAACAGCCGAGGTGACGACGACGGCACGGCGCCCCAGGCGCCGGATGAGATCGCCGCCCGGATGCTGGGTCCGGAGCGCATCCAGGAGAACCTGAGGACCACTTCGATCGCCCGCAACTACACGTGCAGGGACTTGAACTACGTGAGTGGCCCTTTGGAGTGGACGTCACTGACACGATGACAGACGACTAAACGTTTTGTCATGACCCAAAGACGTTTGATTTAATTTCATTCGAACTGACCAGTTGACACTCAATGGAGTCATGTCACATAAACTGACCAGTTGACACTCAATGGAGTCATGTCACATTAACTGACAAGTTGACACTCAAATGGCCTTATGTCGCATCTTTACATTCATGAAGATAAACTGAGACGCGAATTTATTTTTTAAAACAATTTTTTTTTAATTGAGCAAAGATGTTTTCTTTTAAAAGTGGTCATTGTTTATTTTAAGGTATTGGGGTTTCTGTTCAGTAGTCTCTATCTGTTTGGTAGTCTCTATCTGTTTAGTAGTCTCTATCTGTTCAGTAGTCTCTATCTGTTCAGTAGTCTCTATCTGTTTAGTAGTCTCTATCTGTTTAGTAGTCTCTATCTGTTTAGTAGTCTCTATCTGTTCAGTAGTCTCATTCTGTGTAGTAGTCTCTATCTGTTCAGTAGTCTCTATCTGTTTAGTAGTCTCTATCTGTTTAGTAGTCTCTATCTGTTCAGTAGTCTCTATCTGTTCAGTAGTCTCTATCTGTTTAGTAGTCTCTATCTGTTTAGTAGTCTCTATCTGTTCAGTAGTCTCTATCTGTTCAGTAGTCTCTATCTGTTCAGTAGTCTCTATCTGTTCAGTAGTCTCTATCTGTTTAGTAGTCTCTATCTGTTTAGTAGTCTCTATCTGTTTAGTAGTCTCTATCTGTTTAGTAGTCTCTATCTGTTCAGTAGTCTCTATTTGTCCAGGAGTCCCGATCCGTCAAGTAGTCTCTACCTGTCTAGGAGTCTCTATCTGTTCAGTAGTCTCTATTTGTCCAGAAGTCTCTATCGTTCCCGGACTTAGTTCTTCCTACCATGTTATCCTCATTGACCTGGTTCTTCCTACCATGTTATCCTCAATGACCTAGTTCTTCCTACCTTGTTATCCTCAATGACCTAGTTCTTCCTACCATGTTATCATCAATGACCTAGTTCTTCCTACCATGTTATCCTCAATGACCTAGTTCTTCCTACCATGTTATCCTCAATGACCTAGTTCTTCCTCCAACGTTATCCCCAATGATCTAGTTCTTCCTACCACGTTATCTCTAATGACCTAGTTCTTCCTACCATGTTATCCTCACTAAACCAAGTAACATATGCATGAGATAAATGCATGTGCTAATAAATATTTCTTTTAAAAAAAAATTCAACAGCAGACATTTCTCATTTCACAGGCTTCCTTCATGACCGCCTACCACACTGCCTCCGAGCGCGCACGGAACAGGTACGACAACTACCACAGAGGGGTCCTCTTTGAACCGGATGTCATCGTGGACTCCGAGGAGCTCTGGGAAACAACGAGGCTCGAGCTGGTCACCAAGGCAACGACGCTCCACGTGACCAGCACGTCTTACCGGACGCCCAACGACGAGACCCTGGGGCTTCTCTCGGGTCTGTTTTTCTGTAAGCTGTTGCCCCCCGACAGGGCGCTGGAGTGGATCTATGTGGATTCTTTGCGTCGAGAGTTACCTGCCCCAAAAACTATTAAAAAACTTTAGGATCAGTTAACGAATTATAGGATTATTTTAAATTGGAGTTGACTTTATCTAAGAATGATAACTTTGAGAACATAATAACACATTTTACCACGTTTTGCGAGTTATTTATAGCCACTCAACTGAAAAAAATGGGATAAAATATTCTTGTTGTTGTCCATCTTCTATGAATGAACTTAAAAGTAAATACTTATAAAGCTTACTTTCACCGTATCAACCATATACATATATTGTGAATGTTTAAATGAAGCCAATCGTTCAGCGTTGTGTCCAGCTTAAAAAAAAGATTTCACCAAACGCCATTTTTGTGTTTTCTTTTTCAAAAAAAAAAAAGAAAAGAAAAAAAAAAGAAAACAAAATATTTATTGATTGGTCATGGGAGCAAATTAACTGATTGTGATTGTAAAACGTGGCATTAAACATAATTAATCATTGTTCGATTCAATAATATGATACTACTTAGAACCATTGACACTGTAATAGGTTTTGCTTCCGTTTGATTAATGTCCAAGTCATGCCCCCTTGATGTCTGAGTTTAAATGGTGTTGCTTAGCAACGCATCTGTATTGAGTATGCGCAACCAATAGTTGTGACCTAATTTAGCCTGTACCGGAAGGCAAAGAAGCAATTGACCTTTGTTTTTATAACCTCGGTAATTGTGTGGAATGAATCTTACCTGCATGGATCATTACAAAACTTACATTATATTGTGGGTACGTTGATATCAAGCTGTTAGGCTGTGCTGAGATGAGATCATGTGTTTACCATGAGCTAAAATGATGAAATCATGCATGTTTCGTGAACTAAACTGGTGAAATGATGCAATGTGTTTATGATTTTCTGAAATGAATTTCCACATGATGATGTGCACATGAGAACTGATCTATTATGAATTCCTAAAATGGCGTCTGTGTGTGCTTGGCCAAAAGAAACAATGCAATTAAGTTTCCCTGTATTAAGTTTATCAAGAGGCTGTCCTTGCATTGAATTGATTTGTTTTTTAACATAGATTTAAACAATCAACACGAAATATTTGTTTTTATCTGGTAATAATGATACAATAATTTGAAATTTAAAAAAAAATACACACACTTTTATAAATAATAAAAAGACAGAAGTTGATCTCTCCATCAAAAACAATGAATAATATGATTGTTGTACCACCAACAAAATGAGATGTTATTTAGAATGGCCACGTGTTGAGAGATTTAGACCGAACACGTGACGAGAGATTTAGACCACCCACATGTTGAGAGATTTAGACTGACCACGTGTCGAGAGATTTAGACCGACCACGTGTCGAGAGATTTAGACCGACCACGTGTCTAGAGATTTAGACTGACCACATGTCGAGAGATTTAGACCGACCACGTGTCTAGAGATTTAGACCGACCACGTGTCAAGAGATTTAGACCGACCACGTGACTAGAGATTTAGACCGACCACGTGACTAGAGATTTAGATCGACCCCGTGACTAGAGATTTAGACCGACCACGTGACAAGATAATAGTGTTTACATGCTGTTTTATTAACGACAGTCGAACGTGAGGCAGGTCAATTGATAACAAATTTATAAATTTAGCAAACGTATTGTTTACAATTTAGTAAATTTATTCTGTTACTAGATTGCAGTTTTTTAATTTTTTTTATTTTACAATTTTTTTGCTGCTGTTTGTTCGCTGAAGAAGGCGTCTCGCCTACACTTCCGTTGTTTTGTTGCGTCCTTTTCGCAGGTTTTCCTCATCAAACTTTGTTTCTCTCCATTTTCACAAATTCATTACATCCTTGGACGTGAAGATATTAATTCCTTAACCGTACATCAATGATGATACAATTATTCATGTATAGACAGGTATATACATAAAAAAAAGGTGTATAGGTAGAATCCATGATTTGACAGTGACATGACATAATGTGGACTACTTTATCCAGTGATATGACATAATGTGAACTACTTTATCCAGTGACATGACATAATGTGGACTACATTATCCAGTGATATGACATAATGTGGACTATTTTATCCAGTGATATTACATAATGTGGACTATTTTATCCAGTGATATGACATAATGTGGACTACTTTACCGAATCTTCCCATTTTTAAAGTTGACATTTATAAGTGACGTAAGCGTCATCATTGTCCGAAGCATTCTTGAGTATTTGACACTGACCAAACTATGTTCTTAAATGTAGACACCTTGTCAAGTCAATGATTTGTCGAAATTCATCTGCTATGTAAAAAATAAATTTAAAAAAAATATATAATACACAAAACAATTAAAAAATTGGAAAAAAACATGATCTATGTCAGTGGTTCTCAACCTTCCTAATGCCACTACCCTTTAATTCAGTGCTTCATGGTGTGGCGACCCAAAATCCTAAAATTATTTTCGTTGCTACTTAATAAATATGGTGGTTTTTTCCCCCGATGGTTTAAGGCGACTCTTGTGTAAGGGACGTTCGCTCCCCAAGAGGGGTCGCGATCTACAGGTTGAAAAACGATGATCTAGACCAGTGGTTCTCAGTTGTCCTATTGCCGCGACCCTTTAATACAGTTTCTCGTGTCGTGGCGACCCCCAGCCACACAATTATTTTCGTTCCTACTTCATAGTTGTAAGGATATCTGTTTTCAGATGGTCTCAGGCGACCCCTGGAAAAGGGTCCCGTGACCACCAAAGGGGTCGCGACCCACAGGGTGAGAACCGCTGATCTAGACTATAATGCACCTTGTACCATCTTGGACCTTGTACCTTTCCTGGCAGTTGTGAAATCTAATGTAAAAGAAATGACATTTAAATTTATAAATGGCTGTGGCATTGTTTTATGACGTCACTAATACAATTAAATAATGACCAACTTCCTTTTATTTTTCCCGCGTGGTGCCCAGCGGTAATTTTGTTACGGAGCCCAATGTATAACAGCATATTGGGACTTATGTGTGCGATTATGTTTGATGGTGTGTACGTGTGTGCATTTGATGTGCATTTGATGTGCATAGACTTTATTAAAACCTAAAAATCCAGTCATCATAATCTATTGTTATCATATGTAAATATGAAATAAAAGACATGAAATAAAGTAATTTTACTTTTAATTATTTTTGTACATAAATTTATAAATAGAGAAGTATTATTACAAAAAATAAAAACAAAAAAAAAAAAAAAAAAATAAACACGTTTTTATGATGTAAAAATTGATTTACGGGGGTCCCCAAAAGATCGGGTTAGGGGCGTACCCCCCCCCCCCCACAAAAAAAAATGAAGGTCTTCAGATCCAACATGTAATGGACCGATCTTAGAAAAAACACGAAGCTAATGGTCGATGATGTGTACTCACATTTATTGATAGGAGATGTTTACAAACACGCAGCTAATGGTGTGCGATGTGAACAAACACACAGGTAATGGTATGAGATGTGAACAAACACACAGGTAATGGTATGAGATGTGAACAAACACACAGGTAATGGTATGAGATGTGAACAAACACACAAGTAATGGTATAAGATGTAAACAAACACACAGGTAATGGTATGAGATGTGAACAAACACACAAGTAATGGTATGAGATGTAAACAAACACAAAGGTAATGGTATGAGATGTGAACAAACACACAAGTAATGGTATGAGATGTAAACAAACACACAGGTCATGGTATGAGATGTGAACAAACACACGGGTAATTGTATGAGATGTGAACAAACACACAGGTAATGGTATGAGATGTGTACAAACACACAGGTAATGGTATGAGATGTGAACAAACTAATTGTAGGAGATGTAGCGAGTTGATTCTTTCCATTAAAACCTTTTCATAGCCCAATAAAAGTGAACCATCATGTCATTCATCGCCACAACTAATGGTCGCATGATGGATGGGGGACGGCTTTAAGGGGAGTGTGAGAGTACGTCGGACTTGGGAACGGTGTTAGGAGAGAGCTGGATGTTGTAAAGGAATTGGATGAGTTAGTAGTCAGTGGCTTAGAAAGTTGTGTATTGAATAATTTTTTCGATAAATGAGAAACATTCTAAGAGGATTTTTTTGTGTTGTAAAATAAGAATATGTTGAACTCATAAAATATATATTTCGATTAAATAATGGTATGTGGATATCAAAATCATACGTCCATCTGATCAAAAACTCTCAGTCTTACAATAATGTGTCGTTCTCTTAATTAATATGTCGATTAAATAATAATAAGTCGATTCTCATAATACCATGTTGATCTCATAACAATTTGTCACACTCCTTTCTCTGAGATTCAGTGCAAGCAGTATTTTGAGTTCAAAATGTAACGTCCAAAGGGCAATAACTCTTCAAAAACGGACCATTTCAAGAGTTATTTCTTTGGTTGTTGCAAACTCGTCCTCAAAGGTATTGATTCATACGGCTAGAGAATGATAAGAAAGGCCATTGAAGTGCCACCCTTCAAAGGTATTGATTCGATGGCTAGAGAACGATAAGAAAGGCCATTGAAGTGCCACCCTTCAAAGGTATTGATTCGTACGGCTAGAGAATGATAAGAACGGCCATTGAAGTGCCATCCTTCAAAGGTATTGATTCGTACGGCTAGAGAATGATAAGAAAGGCCATTGAAGTGCCACCCTTCAAAGGTATTGATTCGTGCGACTAGGGAATGATCAGAAAGGCCATTGAAGTGCCATCCTTCAAAGGTATTGATTCGTACGGCTAGGGAATGATAAGAAAGGCCATTGAAGTGCCACCCTTCAAAGGTATTGATTCGTACGGCTAGGGAATGATAAGAAAGGCCATTGAAGTGCCACCCTTCAAAGGTATTGATTCGTACGGCTAGGGAATGATAAGAAAGGCCATTGAAGTGCCATCCTTCAAAGGTATTGATTCGTACGGCTAGAGAATGATAAGAAAGGCTATTGAAGTGCCATCCTTCAAATGTATTGATTCGTACGGCTAGAGAATGATAAGAAAGGCCATTGAAGTGCCACCCTTCAAAGGTATTGATTCGTACGGCTAGAGAATGATAAGAAAGGCCATTGAAGTGCCACCCTTCAAAGGTATTGATTCGTACGGCTAGAGAATGAAAAGAAAGACCATTGAAGTGCCACCCTTCAAAGGTATTGATTCGAACGGCTAGGGAATGATAAGAAAGGCCATTGAAGTGCCACCCTTCAAAGGTATTGATTCGTACGGCTAGAGAATGAAAAGAAAGACCATTGAAGTGCCACCCTTCAAAGGTATTGATTCGTACGGCTAGAGAATGATAAGAAAGGCCATTGAAGTGCCATCCTTCAAAGGTATTGATTCGTACGGCTAGAGAATGATAAGAAAGGCCATTGATCAATTTAAAAAGATTTCTCAAGAACTCCCACCCTCAGATATTGTAAATGAAGCCTCACACAATGTCACGAAACAGGCAGAAGCCTCTGTAAGATAAGCAACACGAAGAATTTGAGCTGGAACCATAAAAAAAAAAAAAAAAAATCCTGGATTTTAGATAAAGAAAAGTGTTTAAGCTAAAGATTGTTGATGATGAACCAATGTTTGATGCAATGAAACACATTTCTTTTGGTGTGTTCATGATCTGACTTTCAGAAGGGAATGGGTTTTGGCAAAAAGATTTCTAGTCAAGCTTGGCCTGCAAGTTATAACAAGATGAAATTGATGGAGTCTCACCTGAAACGTTTAAAATTTCTCAGCAACCCGGGTTTAACGGCGAAACAATGTCAAATAGAATTCNAAAAAAAAATAAAAAAAAATAAAATAAAAATTTTTAATTTTTAATTAAAATTTTTTTTTTTATTTTAAATGAAAAAAAAAAAAAAAAAAAAATTAAGAAAAAAATTAAAAATCAAAAAAATTTTTTTTTTTTTTTTTGCTTCAAAATTTGATATTTTTTTTAAAAAAATTCTTACAGAACAAATTGAAATAAGTCTAGAACTTATAAATAAAAATGATAGAAAAAGATGCTTTTGAAAAAAAAAAGTGAGGATTGGAGTCAGGAAAGTGAAGAAGTAAAGTGACGTCAGAACATAAGACAGTGTTTTGTATGAATTATGAAGTTAGCTTTTATTTCATGTCGAAAAATTATAGTTTTTTTTTTTGCTTTTTTAATGCAGATTAAGCATTGTGGACTTGTTATAAATATTTACTCTCTATGCCCACTATGCCCACTATGCCCACTATACCCACTATGCCCACTATGCCCACTATGCCCACTATGTCCACTATGCCCACATGCCGATTATGTCCGCTATGCCCACAATTCCGATTATGTCCGCAATGCCCACTATTCCCACTATGCCCGCTATGCCTACTATGCCCACTATGCCCACTATGCCCGCTATGCCCACTATGTCCACTATGTCCACTATGTCTACTATGCCCACTATGTCCACTATGCCCACTATGCCCACAAAGCCAAGTATGTCCGCAATGCCCACTATTCCCACTATGCCCGCTATGCCCACTATGCCCACTATGCCCACTATCTCCACTATGCCTACTAAGCCCATTATGTCCGCAATGCCCACTATGCCAATTATGTCCGCAATGCCCACTATTCCCACTATGCCCACTATGCCCACTATGCTCACTATCTCCACTATGCCTACTATGCCCATTATGTCCGAAATGCCCACTATGCCCACTATGCCCACTATGTCCACTATGCCCACTATGCCCACTATGCCCACTATGTCCACTATGTCCACTATGCCCACTATGCCCACTATGCCCACTATGCCCGCTGTACCTATTGATCCCAATCTGCCCAATATTCCCGATATGCCCACTATTTTCAATATGCCAATTTTTCCCAATATGCCAATTGTTCCCATATACAAAGTTTCAAAAATCAAGTTTCTCGGTACTGATATTAGTCTAATTGAAAATCGAATGACATCAAATTTGTCTGAAAACAAATTGGTAGTATTTTTTGCTGATGGACTGTATGAGAAACAACAATGCAAACCTGTTTAGAGGGACAAATAATTGCTGGCCTGAATAATGTCAGAATTTGAATAATTTGTGGAAATATCTACAAATTCCTAGAAGTTTATGTCCTACATATACCTTTCTTCTACATTTAAAAAAAAAAATATTTCAGAGACTACATCGCTCGTAGAAAATAAAAGGTTTCTAGCCTTTTCTTAAACTAACACATAATTACGAATGATATTAGTGTATATCATTTCTATATGTTTTCAATTTCATGTTTATACAAAAATATATATTGTATTACCACCACATAAAACCGACTGTACACGTGAACTAAAACCCCTAATGTACAACTATACGAAAATCCCTATTGCACAAATTTAATAAAATCCCTGGTAAACAGCTATACTAAAATCCCGATTGCACAAATTTAATAAAATACCTAGTAAACAACTATACAAAAATCAATATTGCACAAATTTAATAAAATCCCTAGTAAACAACTATAAGAAAATCCCTATTGAGCCTATTGCACAAATTTAATATAATCCCTGGTAAACAACTATACGAGAATCCCTATTGCACAAATTTAATAAAATCCCTGGTAAACAACTATACGAAAATCCCTATTGCACACATTTAATAAAATCCCTGGTAAACAACTATACGAAAAACCCTATTGCACAAATTTAATATAATCCCTGGTAAACAACTATACAAAAATCCCTATTGCACAAATTTAATATAATCCCTGGTAAACAACTATACGAAAATAACTATTGCACAAATTTAATAAAATCCCTGGTAAACAACTATACGAAAATCCCTATTGCACAAATTTAATATAATCCCTGGTAAACAACTATACGAGAATCCCTATTGCACAAATTTAATATAATCCCTGGTAAACAACTATACGAGAATCCCTATTGCACAAATTTAATAAAATCCCTGGTAAACAACTATACGAAAATCCCTATTGCACAAATTTAATATAATCCCTGGTAAACAACTATACGAGAATCCCTATTGCACAAATTTAATAAAATCCCTGGTAAACAACTATACGAAAATCCCTATTGCACAAATTTAATATAATCCCTGGTAAACAACTATACGAGAATCCCTATTGCACAAATTTAATAAAATCCCTGGTAAACAACTATACGAAAATCCCTATTGCACAAATTTAATATAATCCCTGGTAAACAACTATACGAGAATCCCTATTGCACAAATTTAATAAAATCCCTGGCAAACAACTATACGAAATCCCTATTGCACAAATTTAATATAATCCCTGGTAAACAACTATACGAGAATCCCTATTGCACAAATTTTATCAAATCCCTATTAAACAACTATACGAAAATCCCTATTGCACAAATTTAATATAATCCCTGGTAAACAACTATACGAGAATCCCTATTGCACAAATTTAATAAAATCCCTGGTAAACAACTATACGAAAATCCCTATTGTAAACAACTATACGAAAATCCCTATTGCACAAATTTAATATAATCCCTGGTAAACAACTATACGAGAATCCCTATTGCACAAATTTAATAAAATCCCTGGTAAACAACTATACGAAAATCCCTATTGCACAAATTTAATATAATCCCTGGTAAACAACTATACGAGAATCCCTATTGCACAAATTTAATAAAATCCCTGGCAAACAACTATACGAAATCCCTATTGCACAAATTTAATATAATCCCTGGTAAACAACTATACGAGAATCCCTATTGCACAAATTTTATCAAATCCCTATTAAACAACTATACGAAATCCCTATTGCACAAATTTAATAAAATCCTTGGTAAACAACTATACGAAAATCCCTATTGCACAAATTTAACAAAATCCCCGGTAAACAACTATACGAAAATCCATGTTAAGAACTGTACAAATATCACTATAGCACAAATATTCATATTGTACAACCATCCACAATTGCTATTTTAAAGCTATCTTAATATCCCTATTATACAGCTGTACACAAATCTATGTTTGAAATTATACAAACATCCATATGCTACAACTACACAAAAATCCTTACTGCGCAATTATACAAAAGTTTCTATTTTAAAGCAATACAAATCGTAATACTAAACAACTGTCAAATAAATTTATATTGTACTAATATACACAATTTCCTATTCTGAACTTTAAACAAAATCCATCTTTCAAAACGATACACAAGTCCATATTTTTAAATATATGCACAAATCGCTATTGTACAACTATACAAAACCCCTTTTGTCAAACTATATAAAAGTCCCAACTTTGTAAACTATACATAATTTAATTACTGTACTCATAAATAACTTTTCCTATTAAACAAATCTATTGAATGAACAATTATATAAAAATCGCTATTGTACAGTTATACGAAATTCCATATAATAAAACTTTACAAAAACCTCTGTTGTACAATTTTGCGTAAATCCCCAGTCTAAAACTATTGAGAATCCTTATTCTATAACTATACAACATCGCTACTGCACAACTAAACTCAATATTGTACTAATATAAAACGATCCCTATTCCAAAACTAAACAGACACCCCTATTGCACAACAATTCCAAAATCTCTATTGTACAACACTGCTCAACAAAAATATTGTAAAACTATACAATCATCCACATTATAAAACTATTCAAAAACCCATAGTTTAAAAATATTCGAAAATTCACATTATAAAACTATTAAAAAAATACGTATTTTACATAAATATCAAAATCCATATTACACCTTTATACAAAAATCCTTATAATACAAATATTACAACTAAAGACAAATCCCCATTAAACAACTATACAAAAATCCTTACATTTCACCATTACAAAATCCTATTTTTCAACAATATACAATCACCTATTTAAAAAAAATATACTAAAGTCCCGATTGCACAGCTATTCCCAAATCACTATTGTACAACTATGCGAAAATCCAGTTTATAAATTTATAAAAAGGTCTATATTTTACAGCTATAAAAAATCCTAATGTCAAACTTTACAGAAAGCCCTACTGTAAAACTTTACCTCTTCTCTAACTATACAAAATCACAACTTTTAAATTATACTGAATTTAACACTAAAATAAACAAACTCTATTCTAAAACAAAACAATACTCGTCATTGCACAACCTTACGAAATCCCTATTGTAAAAATATGCCATAAAAAAACTATTGTAAAAATATTCGAAAATCTACATTATAAAACTTTTCAAAAATCACTACTGTAAAACGATTCAAACATTTAATATTATAAAACTAAACAAAAATACATGTTGTGCAACTATTTTACCATTTATACATTCATAGAAAAATCAAACAATCAAACAAAATTATACAAAAATAGATGTACAGCTAAACAAAACAAAAAATAAAACTTTTGTACAACAATACAAAAATTCTTAAATTTCAACTATAAAAAATCAATATTTTTCAACAATACACAAATCATTATTTTTCAATATATACAGAAATCCGTAGTTTAATTGTTAATTATTCTTTAATTCTTGTTTTTCTATAGTACAAAAATCTCTATTGTTCATCTATGCACAAAACCTATTTAAAATTATTTTAAAATCCCTATAGGACAACTACACACAAATCTCTTCTTTTTTTAAAACATACAAAAATCGTTATTGTACATCTATTAAAAATTATTTTTGTACAACTATGCAAAAAAACAATCCTTATTGTAAAACTATATAAAATGCCATACTTCTTCTTCTTCTTATATTAAGGCTCCACTAACAATTTATTGATCATTTGGGCTCTTATGCATGTAGATGGGATTTGCAATATTTCTGTGCCTTGTGTTGATGAGGAAATATCACTGATTGCAAGTGCCACTTTGTGAGAGAATCATGCACTGGGGATTGGAAGGCTTGAAGCAATAGACGCAAATGAGTCTAGTGTTGTCGCCTCAACTGTTCACCTTTGACAGCTCGTTCCAGTCCCTGATTGTCTTTGGCAGGAATGAGCAGTTCCTATACTGGCTTCTCGCTGGTATGAGCCGGAATTGCCTGTCATGGCCTCGTCGCTGTCTCTGGAACACGGTTATGTTTAATGCTTGAGCAGTGGACCAGACCAATATTTATCTCGTACCTTATGGAGAGCCTGGATAGTCTTCGTCATTCCTCCAATGGTGACAAGCCTAGTGTTTCCAGCATGCTGACAACACTGGCGGTATTCTTGTAGCTGTTGAGGACAAAGCGTGCTGCCTGTCGCTGGACCGCCTCCAACCTGTCGATTCTCTTCTGGGTAAATGGGTCCCAGACTGAAGATGCATAATCTAAAACCGGACGGACAAAGGCTTTATAGGCTCTTTCTTTCACACAGGAGTTGCCAATCTTCAGATTACGCCTTAAGAACCCCAGGGTTTTGTTTTCTTGGTTACACACATTGTTTAGTTCTATCCAAAAATACATTTTGTATTAATACACACAAATTATAATTCTGAAACTAAACAAAAATTGCTATAGCAAAACTATATAAAAAAGTCCTATTTTACCACTATCCGAAACTCACTATTGTACAATTATACAAAAAAATCTCTATTTTTCAACTATACAAAATCCCTATTATACAGCTATACCAAATATCCCTATCATGGAACTATACAAAATCCCTATTATACAGCTATACCAAATATCCCTATCATGGAACGAAACAAAATCCCTATTATACAGCTATACCAAATATCCCTATCATGGAACTATACGAAATCCCTATTATACAGCTATACCAAATATCCCTATCATGGAACTATACGAAATCCCTATTATACAGCTATACCAAATATCCCTATCATGGAACTATACAAAATCCCTATTATACAGCTATACCAAATATCCCTATCATGGAACTATACGAAATCCCTATTATACAGCTATACCAAATATCCCTATCATGGAACTATACAAAATCCCTATTATACAGCTATACCAAATATCCCTATCTTGGAACTATACGAAATCCCTATTATACAGCTATACCAAATATCCCTATCATGGAACTATACGAAATCCCTATTATACAGCTATACCAAATATCCCTATCATGGAACTATACAAAATCCCTATTATACAGCTATATGGAACTATACGAAATCCCTATTATACAGCTATACCAAATATCCCTATCATGGAACTATACGAAATCCCTATTATACAGCTATACCAAATATCCCTATCATGGAACTATACAAAATCCCTATTATACAGCTATACCAAATATCCCTATCATGGAACTATACGAAATCCCTATTATACAGCTATACCAAATATCCCTATCATGGAACTATACGAAATCCCTATTATACAGCTATACCAAATATCCCTATCATGGAACTATACGAAATCCCTATTATACAGCTATACCAAATATCCCTATCATGGAACTATACAAAAGTCCTTTTTTTCAAAAACTCTACACAAATCTTTTTTTTCCAGCTATACAAAAATCCCTTTGGTACACTTTATAAGATCCCTATTGTACAACAATACAGACATTCCTATTACAAAACTCTACAAAATGCCGTACCGTACAACTGCGCAAAAATACATATTGAACTAATATACAAAATTTTATAATCTAAAAGTAAACAAAATCCCTAGTGCCAACATTATAAAATACGTATAATAATAATAATAATAATAATAATAATAATAATAAGACGTCTTATATAGCGTTGTACCCCAGCCTAGGGCTGGGCTCACCGCGCTGTACATAAACATTTTATCAAAAGAGACATAATCATGACATTAAAATAAAATACATTTATGAAATAAAGAACATATATGTATATTCACCCACCCCACCACATAACTTTTACAAGGCAAACCATGGACGGCAGCCATCAAGATCGTTTATACAACTTTACGGCAATCCCTATTTTTAAAACTATTTAAAAGTCCCCGCTCTACAGCTAGACACAAATATCACTTGTCCAACTGTACACCAATCCCTATTTTACAAACATTAAAAATAAATCCGTATTTAAAATTATACAATAAAATCCATATTGTGCAAATATACACAAATCTCTATTTCTAACTAATACCAAAATACTTTTGTACAAGTATATAAAAAATCCTTCTTTCGAAACTAAACAAAAAGAGTTTTAAAGTAATTTACCTCTGCTGGGCGTTGTAGATGTAGTATCAGTTTTTAGGTTAAAATATACTTGATGGTGTTACTCCAGAAATAGCAATTAGAGATATGAGAATAATTATAATTTTTTTTTTGAAAAATGAAGAGGTATATTTTGTTTCTTCACACACCAAGTCTTGTAGAATGTTTACATTTTGTAATGGTAACCCCTACTTTAAAGAAAGTTCGGATAAACGCTATGCAAATGTGTGTGTATTGACATCTCATTTCAATACAATTTTTAAAAAGAATTACTGGGACAATTCGTATTTATTTGTTTTGATATTCAAAAAGAAGCAAACCAAGATGATTAATTTCTTTGGGGATTTAAATATATTTTCCCAGGACCTCTTAATATCTCAAAGAACTTATTTATAAACATGTATCCTTAAAAAGCGCGCTTCCTTCAACACAGTAGTAAGTGAGTGTTCCCAGGGTAGATGGACACAGACAAAAGTCTTACGGAGTACGCTCTTTTGAAGCGATAGCGCAAAATTATGAAACAGTTTAATCTAATCTTTGAGGTGACTTGAAACTGATAAAAATTCATTTAAGAAACAGTTACATGTGACAAGTGTTATATATAACAAATTTGAAGTGAGACAAATGTGAAAAGTGAAAAGTGTGATATCTGACAAGTGAGAAATGTGACAATTGTTATATGTGACATTTTGATATGCGACAAATGAGATATGTGACAAGTTTGATAAGTGACAAGTTTGATACCTGAAAAGTGTGATATAAGACAAGTGTGATATCTGACAAGTGAAAAATTTAATATGTGTCAAGTGTGATGTGTGACAAACGTGATATGTGACAAGTGTGATACTTGACAAGTTTGTTACGTGACAAGTTTGATGGGTGACAAGTATGATGTGTGACAGGTGTGATGTTTGACAAAAGTTATATGTGACAAGTGTGATTTATAACAATTTTGATATGTGACAAATGTGATAAGTGACAAGTGTGATATCTGACCAGTGAGAAATTTGGCAACTGTTATATGTGACATTTTGATATGTGACATTTTGATATGTGACAAATGTGATATGTGACAAGTGTGATACGTGACAAGTTTGATACGTGACAAGTGTGATATCTCACAAGTGAAAAATTTGATATGTGGCAAGTGTGATGTGTGACAAACGTGATATGTGACAAGTGTGCTACGTGACAAGTTTGTTACGTGACAAGTGTGATACGCGACAAGTATGATGTGTGACAGGTGTGATGTTTGACAAGTGCTATATGTGACAAGTGTGATGTATAACAATTTTGATATGTGACAAATGTGATAAGTGACAAGTGTGATATCTGACAAGTGAGAAATTTGACAATTGTTATATGTGAAATTTTGATATGTGATTAATATGGTTTGTGACAAGTGTGATATGTGACAAATGTGATATGTGACAAGTTTGATACGTGACAAGTTTGATACGTGGCAAGTGTGGAATAGGACAAGTGTGATATCTGTCAAGTGAGAAATTTGATATGTGAAACGTGTGAAATGTGACTAATGTGATTTGTGACAAGTGTGATACGTGACAAGTTTGTTACGTGACAAGTTTGAAACGTGACAAAGTATGATGTGTGACATGTGTGATGTTTGACAAGTGTGATATGTGACAGGTGTGATGTATTATAAGTGTGATATGTGACAAGTGTGATATGTGACATGTGTGATGTTTAAATGATGTTGTGAAAAGTGTGCTAAGTGAAAGGTGTGATGTTTAATAAGTGTTATATGTGACAAGTGTTATATGTGACACGTTTAATTTGTGACAAGTGTTGTGATAAGTGTGCTATGTGATAGGTGTAATGTCTTACAAGTGTGATATGTGACAAGTGTGAAAAGTGATAAGTTTGATACATTACAATTGTGATATAAGAAAAGTGTGATATCTGACAAGTGAGGAATTGTAATTTGTGAAACGTGTGATATGTGACATGTGTGATATGTGACATGTGTGATGTGTCACAAGTTTGATACGTGATAAGTTTGATAATTGACAAGTTTGATACGTGACATGTTTATGTGTGACAAGTGTTGTGACAAGTGTGCGATGTGACAGTTGTGATGTCTTACAAGTGTGATATGTGGCAAGTGTGATATGTGACACGTGTGATATGTGACAGGTGTTATGTTTGACAGGTGTTGTGACAAGTGTGCTATGTGACAGGTGTGTTATGTGACAAGTGTGATATGTGACAAGTGTGATATGTGACAAGTGTGATAAGTGACAAGTGTTGTAACAAGTGACAGGTGTGATGTTTGAATAGTGTTGTAACAAGTGTGCTATGTGACAGGTGTGATGTCTTACAACTGAGATTTGTGACAAGTATGATATGTGACAAGTTTGATACGTGACAAGTGTGATATAAAGCAAATGTGATGTCTGGCAAGATAGAAATTTCATATGTTAAACGTGTGATATGTGACTAATGTGATTTGTGACAAGTGTGATATGTGACAAGTTTGATAAGTGAAAAGTATGATGTGTGACAAGTGTGATGTTTGACAAGTGTTACATGTGACAAGTGTGATATCTGACAGGTGTGATATGTGACAGGTGTGATGTTTGACAAGTGTGATAAGTGACAAGTGTAATATTTGACAAGTGTGATGTTGTGACAAGTGTGATATGCGACAGGTATGATGTTTGACAAAAGTTGTTACAAGTGTGATATGTGACAGGTGTGATGTTTGACAAAAGTTGTTACAAGTGTGATATGTGACAGGTGTTGTTTTTGACAAGTGTGATATAAGAAAATTGTGATACGTGACAAGTGTGATATGTGACAAATGTTATATGTGACAAATGTTATATGTGACAAAGGTGATATGTGACAAGAGTGATAAGAAATACCTTAAGAATTTGTAAGCGTGTAATGTTGTTGTTTTTTTTGGTGAAGATAACTTAGTTTGAAATTCCAGTTATCTGAATATTTGCAATCGTTTCCCTTGCTATGTCAAAAGGCATTGAAAATAAACCAACAAATGCCGAGCCAGCCTATAGAACTTTGAGAAAAATAGTTAATAAATTAAATTAATGTAGCAATAATATTTTTTTTATTATAAAAGAGTTTAAATTGAAACCACATGCAACTGTTACAGACGTAGAGCTAATAATAACTATCACGGGATAACATTTAAACATATCTGCAACTAATGTGTTTCGTCTTGTACGGTAATCTAGAAATTATAAATCAATCATTTTATTTATTTTAATTGGCTTTATTAAAACAAAATGTATTAGATATAAAGGTGCAACACAGATATGTTAAAATCATTTAAAACCCACATATGTATCGGAATCAACGGGGTAGGTGTTAAGGGAAAAACTATTTTTAAAATGGGCAGTAACTCAGGTGAGTCTTTGATACCGCCAGCGAACATATTCTATTTATTAGCTCCCCTTATGAACTCTTCATCTTTGGGTGTCGCACAGATTTAATAAATACAAGTTTATCTTTTGAAGTTTTTATTAATAATAATCGCTGAAGAAAATTAAAATGTACCTCTGTCAGTGCAGTTTTTTGCCTACTATAACTAGATTTGGGGGGGGGGGGAAGGTTGTTAGGGGATTTGAACATTTAATGTTGGGGGGGGGTGTAAGAAAGTCGCATTTGGTCCATCTGTGAGCATACCTAAAAGAAACTAAATAAGTTGAAATGGTTTTTGGTGTTGTACAGATTTAAAAAATAAAAGTTTAATTTTTGAAGTTTTTATTAAAAATAATCGTTGAAGAAAATTAAAATGTTCCTCGGTCGGTGCGGTTTTTTGCCTACTATAACTAGATTTGGGGGGGGGGGGAAGGTTCGTAAGGGATTTGAACATTTAATGTTGTGGTGTGGTGTAAGAAAGTCGCACTTGGTCCATCTGTGAGCATACCTAAAAGAAACTAAATAAGTTGACATGGTCAACACTTTTGGTCAGATGTCCTTATGTCGTCAGTGTTGGCTACATATCAGATATATTGATGCTGCGAGTTGGGGGCTGGCCATTGTTTAAATAAGTCCAGGTGTGGCAAAGGCCATAAGTGGGTCAGCTAACAATGACATTGATGTATTGACAAGAGAGTTTCATGACTTTGAAAGGTAATCTTAGGAAACATTTTCTTAAATATAAATTTAATTTTGAAAAATTAATTAAGTAGATTAAACAGTTGTAAGAATTGGTCATTAAGCTTTTAAATTTTTTTTTTTTAAAAATTCAATTATCTCTTTGTTCAGGTAAATTTTAGTTTAAATTCTAAATATTTAAAATAAATCTTCTAAATTTCATCGCTGTTTTAATTTCACATTCGTTGATTTGTTAGTGATCACTGAAAGAAGTATCGGTATCGCGAATAAACAAATTCATATGTTTGTATCGCGACCCGTTGAGTAATGACTGATGGGGAATTCGACTAGCTGTGATATTTCATTTTTCGTTTTACCTTAAATATTACACCTAAATTATCATTTTAAGACGCTTTAATAAAAATAAAATGTTTTGAAATGTTTTAATTTGATTTCCTTTTTAAAAACATTTATGTTTAAAAAAAAAATAATAATCATAGCTATTTTTAGACGGCCGATTCTGAGTTCCCGAAAATACCCAAAGTCGCCACGTAATAGTTGTGTTGTAGGAAGAAATTTGGGGCGTATATATATATCAGCATGAAGTTCAGTTGTGGAGAAATAGTTTAAGAGAACGTATTTTTATGTGGTGCTTTAGTTGTTTTTAAAAATATTGAGAATCTTATTTTAAGTGTGGTGCTGCCTTACTTTGTTGACAGTACATTGACAGTGGTACAAGGTAAGATATTCACGTAACATGTTCATTCGTGTCTTTAGGGTTAGTGTTGTGGTTATGATAGGCCAGGTATTTCATGAAATCTGTCTTGTTAGCCTCCCAATGACAGAATATGTCCAGACAATATTGATGAAAACGATACTTTTAGTAAAAGAAAATGTGAAAAGTATGCTGATGATGTTAGTAGATTGTTAAAAAAATCAGCATACTTTTCACATTTTCTTTTACTAAAAGTATCGTTTTCATCAATATTGTCTGGACATATTCTGTCATTGGGAGGCTAACAAGACAGATTTCATTTGTTCTACCTGGACACCAGACAATTTCTTGTCATCCTATTTTCACTAAACGTATCTCGGTCATACAACGCCCATGAACTCTTCCATTGACCCTTGAACTATCAACCCGGTTAGCTTCATCCTAGTTTCTTTGACTTTCCTTGGTCATCTAGAGCACACAATAACGCATGTAGAACATCGGAAATGGTCCAAATGTTTCTAAAATCATTAACTTCTTCTAGAATCTTCCAAATTTCCCTCATAGCTTCTAGAGCTTTCGCTAAATGTCTCACTAATCCTTTACGATGTCTGAAACCTTCCAATTTTGTCTATAACTTTCCAAATCTTTTTAAAGCCTTCCAATTGAGTCAGTCTCAACGTTTCCAAACGACACCAAAATTGCCCCAAACTATTAAAATGTCTCTGCTACCTTCTTCATTTACAAATTTACAACACCTTCGTGCCTTGCTTCCATCTTGCACCCTCTGTCTCACCCCCTAAACTTAAAGACTTAAACTCTCGTGACCATATCACATTAACCTCTCACCATTCACCTTCTAAACTCGCCAAGTACTACAATCAATTTCACTGATCATCATTTAGGTACGATAAACAATTGAACGGTTATTGATAAGTATTTCTCATTTAACATGATTTATTCCGATTTCTCTATTTTATAGCCTCATCTCATTGACAGTTGATTGCCTCATCTCATTTTCAGTTGATTGGCTAATCTCATTGACAGTTGATTGCCTCATCTCATTGACAGTTGATTGCCTCATCTCATTTTCAGTTGATTTCCTCATCGAAGCATAACCCTCAGCTTTCAACACCGCCGCGCTTACACAAAGCTCATCACAAAGACAGTCTGCTAACACAGTTCAAGTCAGAGACAATCTGCAAAGCTGAAACAACAGACGCAGTCTACAACAATAGAGATGGGTTCAGTCGACCTTAAGAAAATGTGTCTCGCTTGGTTCAAGAGGCAACCAGAATCTAACAGTAAACATTATTCTTCATTTCTATAATATTATGTTTTTGTTTGAATCAGTCGTGTGTTATCAAAAATGTTACGTAGAACGTGACCTAGGACTGAAAGGCAAAAACGTACTCATTTTTTTTTTAAATTTAGAAAATTGTTATAAATATATACACATATAAAAGTATAATCTATTTATAGCGTTTATCAATCTGTTCCTTCATAATTTTTCGTTGGCGCATTCGATTGCATCCATGTGTATTGTAAAAAAGTAAAGAACACATCACTTCAAGACAAGAAGCACGCAGTGTGTTTTTTTTTGCATTCTATAAAAATACATGAAATCAGAGGCGCTGCTAAAGGGTGGGGGGAGAAGGGATAGGGGGGACCGCTATCCCTGGTCGCCACACAATTTAGGGGCGCCAAAATGTGTTTTGATATTATTATTTGAAGAAAATAATGGGTTTGAGAGTAGAAAAAAACAAGAAAAANAAAAAAAAAAAAAAAAAAAAAAAAAAAAAAAGAATTAAACATACAAAAGATTAAAACACAGTTCATATTTAGTAGGGGGTGTAATCATTCTCAGAGTAGTAACATCTTTGATTGAGATTTTTCTCCTTCTGTAGTCTGCATTCTTCAGCATTCTTCAATGGTTCACTAAAGTAATTTTAGAACGAAATCATGACCGTGGGGGGAAGGGGTTGTTGGTAGTGGGGCGGCAAGCCTCCACCCGGCAGTTTCGCCACTTATAAACACTGCCTGATCGAAAAAAAGGACCAATACACTTTTTATCAACGGGCTGGTGGTGGGGTGAGTTTCAGGCCGAATGCTGTCAAATCTTGCCCCTGATGTCAGTTGAATGGGTTGAGATATCTTGAGGTGATGATAGTGGTGTCTCGAGTTGAGAGTCGTGGCGAATGTTAGTTTAAAACAAAGTAGAATTGGTAAACAAATATATACATCTCTTCTTCTATATCTTAAGGGCCCACGATCAATTTATTGATAATTTTGGCTCCTATGCATGTAGATGGGATTTGCAATGTTTCTGTTCCTGGTGTTTATGAGTAATATATATATATATATTGCTGTTGGAATAACCTTCATTAACATTTTTTTTTCCCGAGTGTATATTTTCTTTACCGTTAAAAATAATAAAATGTTGATGTTTTAAATATTATTACTTTTTTCTTTTATCAGGCAATGCAACAGTAAATTTAAACAATATTGTCACTAAGATAGAAGGAGACGTTAGGTGGACCGCAACCGTACCGGTAACTCAAGCACAGAGAGGACCAGTGAGAAAGGTCAGTTCTTATATGAGCTTCCCCCCCCCCCCAACCGACTTTTCTGTACAGGTCTATTCCATCACTCTAGGTTATTAGTGTTGTTAAACAAGAGGGATAACTTCTTTTTAAAAATCAGTTTGGAATTGTGCAGAGGATGTTCACACACGAATGATGACAACTTCTGAAAGTAGATTCACCCCCCGAACTGACTGCTTTTTGTAAAGTAGTTTCACCACCAAATGGTGGGATATTCTAAAATGAAGATTCACGACATAATGGTGATAGATTTCCCAGAAATCTTCTCAACATTATGTTGGACTAACTCGGAGTCAAAGGGAGGCAATACTAAAAAGGAGTCTCAGCAAAGTTTCGGTATTACCTCACCACCATCATTGGTTAACTTTAAGATGAGTTTGTTATTAGGTAAAACTTTTTAGTAGGTCAAATTTTGTTAGTAGGTCAAAATTTGTTATTCAAATTTTATTAGAAATTGAAAGATTTTTAGTAGCTAAATGTGTATTAGTAGTTTAAAGTTGCTAGAAAGTCAAAGTGTGTTAGTAGGTCAAAGTGTGTAAGTAGGTCATCCATGCTATTAATAGCCACATTTTACATCGTATATAGAGCAATTTTATATAATCAGATATTCTCAACTGAATTGAGTGTTCTCATATTATGGACAAAGAACACCTGAAATTCTATTTTTTTTAAATCTAATTTTTTGCTTTTTATTCCGTCTGGGCCCTACGCCGTCCACAAGAATTGCCCATTCATCACGGTCCCGTGCTTTCCTTTCCAGTTGCTTCTAGGTGTATCCCATACGTCTCGTGTGTTCAGTTAGCTCGCGTCTCCATGTATTCTCTGGCCTTCTTCTCTTTTTCCTTGTGGATTTCATGTTAGGCATTGTCTGGTGATGCAATCTGGGGGTTTTCGGAGAGAGTGCCCTAACCACATCCACCTTTTCTTCATGATGTTTCATCAAGGGGCACCGGGTATGTCTTTTATAGTAGATCCTTTTCTAGTATGTCTTTTATAGTAGATTTTTGTTGGTAATGTTATTTGGCCATTTGATGTTCAGGATCTTTCTAAGGCATGAGTTTATGAAGGTCGGCACTTTATGCGTTAAGTTCGATATTGTTTTCTAAGTTTCTGCTTCATACTGTAGGAGTGTTTTGGCATTTGTATTAAAGATTCTCGCTTTGATTTCCAGCTGAAGCTCCTTTGCCTCTCATTTTTGTTTTAATAACACAAATGCTGATCTAGCTTTCCCAATTCTAGCCCTTACATCAGCCTCGAATCCACCATTTGTGTCGATGGTGCTGCTTAAGTATGTGAAGGACTCCACTTCTTCCAGCGCCTTTCCTGCCAGCGAGATATGCTCTTGGTTGGCTGAGGTTGCCTCCATGATCTTTGTCTTGCTTTTGTTTAGATTAAATCCGAGCAGTGCTGAAATGGTGGCTATGTCTTTTCTCTTATCCTGCATTTGTAGCTGGTTGTGGGACAGGAGTGCAATGTCGTCTTCAAAGTCTAGGTCAATCAGTTGTTCCCAGAGTGTCCACTGTATCCCGTTCGTCTTTTCGTCTGTGGATTTTTTTCAATTTCCAATCAATGGCGAAGATGAATAGGAATGGGGACAAGAGGCATCCTTGTCTGACTCCAGTTGCCACTTTAAAGTTATATGAGATTCTACCTTCGTGTACTACCCTGGACGTCATTTCTTCATAAGAGCTCTGAATGATCCTTACTAGTTTTCCTGGTACTCCATAGTGCCAAAGAAGTTTCAAAAATGTTTTTTTTTTCGTTCAGGCCATCAAAGACCTTTCCCTAGTCTATAAAATTGTATATAATTGGGGGAGTTCCATTCGATGGACTGTTCTACAATGATTCTTAGGGTTGCAATTTGATCTGTGCGTGAACTTTTTCGTCGGAAGCCAACTTGTTGATCTTGCAGCTGCATGTCGAACTGGTCTCTCAGACCGGTACAGACAGCAGTGTAATTTGTCTGTAAATAGCACACACAAAAAATTAAAATCAACTAAAATCTAGTTTTTTACTGCAATGAAACTTGTTGGCATTTTATCATTATTTTACTACTACATATTGTTAAATATATCAATGAATTAAACCCTTAAATGTATTATTTCCAAACAAATAAAATCATAATTGTGCACTTCTTAAAGCATTAAACGAAAATTTGATGATCAGCTTATCTCTCTGTCATAGGCGACAGTTAAGTTCAACAGACGTATGGAGGACATCCTCGCTGAGCTGGAGATATCTAAAGAGTCAGAAACAGTAGCTGATGTAACGCTGACAGATGGAGTGGTGAAAGGTTAGATGAATGTTTTCTTTGTTCTCTTACAAGGAGACCTTTCAACCGAGACTAGCCTAACGTTTCTCTTTTTTATAGTTACGAGAGTGGCTAACCCCTATAACGAACGAACACTGCAATATATCCTATGTTGTTAAGTTAAAAATACAATTTTATCTATACGCCAGTAATGAAGGAACACTGCAAAACATCGTACATTGTTTAAGGAATTTTAACAGCTAAATAAGCAAGAAATGCTTCGAGAGCTCCAACTAAAACTCATTTCGCACCACAAATACTTGTTTATCAATCGTCCATCCTTCGCTCTCTTTATTTCTCCCTAAATATTTTTTGTAACACACCAGCTCCCATTTACCCCCCCATCACTCGTCTTAATATTTCCCTCCTGTTCCCCTCACCCTAACACACTTATTTTACATGTCCCTTAATATAATCTCATCCTAACATTTCTCCATATCCTCTAACTCTATAACTTCTCATCCCAACATTTCTCCATATCCTCTAACTCTATAACTTCTCATCCTAACATTTCTCCATATCCTCTAACTCTAGAACTTCTCATCCTAACATTTCTCCATATCCTCTAACTCTAGAACTTCTCATTTCTTCATTCTCATGGCTTCTAATGACAAATACATGAAATATCACAATCCCTTTGAATCACATGCCCTAGATATCCTTTGTTTACTAACCACTCCACACAAAAGATACAATTTTTAATTTACAGCTTATAAAATTTTTGTTTACGTAAATAATTGTTTTGTCCCCAAATCAGGACTTGGCGAAAAAAGTATCACGTTGAGACGGCCCCCGGGCGTAGGAAAGGCCTTCGCCAGTGGGATCACGGTCAAGCCGGGTCAAAACAGGACTGTGAGCAAGAAATCTGACCCGGCTTCCCCCCGAACAAGTGAATGTAACCCTCCAGTGAGGGCTAATGGCGCCACGGCCACTGCGACCATCACGTCAAGGGAGAGCTCCTACAAAGGTGAGTCTTAGATGGTGTGAAAATTGGGCAGAAGGCATATCGGAATGTTTACACGTTTAAAATATGTATCTACATTAACTAAAAGAAGATGAACTACTTGTAAACAAATACATTATTGAATGTTTAACAAAACAAAATTGTGTGTTGGGGGATTTGTGAATGTGGGGGAGGGGGGTGTTGATGACCTGCTCATCATATTATATCCAGCATTATATATAATACAACACAGCCACACGAAATGCTTGACTAAAACACACGACATGGTGTTTAACTTAACCACACGACATGGTGTTGAACTTAACCACACGACCTGGTGTTGAACTGAACCAGACGACATGGTGTTGAACTGAAACAGTTAATCTCTCTAAATTGTTAAAATTAAACACCCATCTCCCCAAATGTACACCAAAAGTCACGACATTGTAATGTACAGAACAATCTGATGTACAGGATAGTCTAAACCTTTTTTGAAAAAAATTAAAATGAGTCTCTATCCTCCAGACATAACTGATTTGCTATATTCTACTTTAAACAAATTGAAAATTTAAAAAAAATATATTTAACATTTTATTGTGCAATAAAAAAATGACCTGCGCACTCAACAGTTCTAACTCTCTAACCAAACAGGTCGTTTCGAGATTACTGTGAGCCTAGACGGTGACGTCATATTCTTGCCTGGTGACCAGCAAAACATCGGAGAAATCATCAGAGAGCTACCGAAAATAGAAAGAGATCCATTTTTTATTTTGGACGGAAAGGCCTGCTTGATTGTTACTGGAGAAGTTGAGCTTCGCTGGGATGAGCCAGACACCATCCAGTGGAGCAGCAGTCCATAGAAATAGATCAAACTAATAAAATTAGAAACTTGAATTTAATTGTTTTACATATTTTGCGTCAATTTTTTTAAAAAAAGGATCTAGCCAAATATACAATAATATGTCACACGAATCACCTTTTTTAAAACAGGGATATGCCAAATGAATGACCTTTATAAGATGGATATGTCAAATGAATGACCTTCTTTATAAGATGGATATATCAAAAGAATGAGCTTCTTTAAAATATGGATATGCCAAATGAACGACCTTTAAAAGATGGATATGTCAAATGAATGTCCTTCTTTAAAAGATGGATATGTCAAATGAATGACCTTCTTTAAAAGATGAATATGCCAAATGAACAACATTTAAAAGGTGGATATGTCAAATGAATGACCTTCTTTAAAAGATAAATATTTCACTTAATAGATTTTTGCTTTAAATCTATTTCACTTCGTATAGACGCATACGTTAATGTAGCAATGTTGCTAGTTGAACCGGCCAGAGGTCAACATTGGCTTTGGCAATTCTACGCCTTGTAAGGCCCTGGTGGATTATTTTAGAGATGTAACTATCCATGGTTGTAAAACTGTTCAGATTTAAGTGTTCCCAATTTCCAGGAAAATGACAATGGTGAAAACGATCTCTAGGAAAAAAACTTATTTTTTATTTTATTTTTTTAAATTAAAATAATAGAGTTTTGTTAGTTGACCTACTTGTATTTTTTACAGTTTCTCTGTAAGTTTGAAGAACTTGTGAATCTTAGTCCCAATGTCAAGGCTACCACCCCCCCCTTCTTTTCTCATTTTATTGATATGATTTGCTTCTATGTGTAATTTTGACCAAAAAATCATTTTTTTTAACAATCACTAATAATCATCAACCTCATTATGTTAGTAATGACAATATTTTTAAATAAGCTTGATTACTATTATTTTTATACACATATAAACATATAAGGATGATGATGTGTTGGCAAAGCAGTGCCATGAATGGAAATGACTGCACTTGCTTTTAAAATATAAGTATTCATATAATTATAAAATATAAGCATAAAAACATATGTATAAATTATGTACTGATTTAGCCGTCTAATCCAGTGTGAAATATACGAATGGTTTGTAGGAATATTTCTGAAAGTACACAGCTCGTGTTTGTGTTTGTGTTTGTTACGACACAAGATGGGTCTGCAACCATCCAGAATAAAATGCATTTTAATAAAGTATATTTTGTGGGTAATTTTAATTTAATCTTGTGTAAATAAAAGTATTTTCATTCAGAATAAGTGTGTGTGTGTATATACGTGTGTGTGTGTGTGTCTGTGTCGAAAAAAGCATTTATGAAAATTATTGTTTGTATATAAATATAAATATTTATATTTAATGTTTAAATAATTTTTCTCTCCTAATTACATAATTTAAATTTAGTATTATGTTAATTTCTTATTGTGGCTCAATGTTTGATTTTGTTGTTTTTTTTGTTTTTTTAATTTGGCTGTCTTTTTTGAGTGCTATTAAATTGAAGTCATTTGTCAAACATTTAAATATCTATTATCAACTTTTTTTAAACTTTTACATATTTTGAAGAACCAAAAAAATTAGACGTTGCTTTGTCTTTAATTTTAAGATTTGTAAACACTTTGCTCCCTTCGAGAATTAATAAAAAAAAAATCATTTGAAATTTTACATGAAATTTTGAGTTTTTATTGTTAATATTAGTGTAGAATACACGTGTTTCACATAACAAATTAAAGGTTTTGTCTTAACAACAGTTCACACAAACATGTGATCTCAATCTAGGAGCTCACTATTGGCACAATTTAACAAGCAAACCAAAAGGAGGTGCAGTACCGGAAATAAATGAAGTTAAATGGAGTTGCTAGAACTCTCCAACCCTCGCTGCTCAACCCATTACACACTAGAACTCTCCAACCCTCGCTGCTCAACCCATTACACACTAGAACTCTCCAATCCTCGCTTCTCAACCCATTACACACTAGAACTCTCCAACCCTCGCTGCTCAACCCATTACACACTAGAACTCTCCAACCCTCGCTGCTCAACCCATTACACACTAGAACTCTCCAACCCTCGCTGCTCAACCCATTACACACTAGAACTCTCCAACCCTCGCTGCTCAACCCATTACACACTAGAACTCTCCAACCCTCGCTGCTCAACCCATTACACACTAGAACTCTCCAACCCTCGCTGCTCAACCCATTACACACTAGAACTCTTCACAGAGACTGAAAGTATTTCAGAGTTCAGTTGCCATCATCTGTATTTCTCTGAGTGTTCAGTTGCAATCATCTTTATTTCTCTGAGTCTTCAGTTGCCATCATCTTTATTTCTCTGAGTCTTCAGTTGCCATCATCTTTATTTCTCTGAGTGTTCAGTTGCCATCATCTTTATTTTTCTGAGTGTTCAGTTGCCATCATCTTTATTTCTCTGAGTGTTCAGTTGCCATCATCTTTATTTCTCTGAGTGTTCAGTTGCCATCATCTTTATTTCGACCTGCAACGAGGATTTATCTCAACCTCTACTGTTTCATTTATCTGAGGCTAAAAATTTTTAATTTTCTGAAACTATGGCTGTTGATCTCTCAAATCAGCAAGGTTGGATTTTCCCTGATCCTATGAGGTTGAATTTCTTGAATCTTAAGGGGTCGGTGTCTCTGGTTCTGAAACAGTGGTTTTCTCTGGATCTGAACGGTTCGTATCCCTGAAGCCAAAGGGGTAGATTCTCTGAATATGTGCATCGAGCCTAGAGATTAAATTTCAAAATTTAATCTGCTCTAAATTATGCAAAAATTAAGACCGTTTGGGCAACTAGTAACAATATTTATAATCTTAAAAAAAATTAGTTATACTGACCAGACATCGAAGAACAAAAATTTATTAAATTTGGCGCCCAAATCTCTGAAAGTGTCCACTACCTGGAAATTCTGACTATTTCAAATTGTCCAATTTGTTTCGTTTTGACGTTAGTATCGTTTATTTTAAATGTTGGAATATATGTATCGATACCATACCAAAACTGGGAATTTACAATGATCACATTATAAAATTCCCAAATAAATGCAGGGGAGAGAAAGCGTTACATTTCGTGTCCAACGGGAAGACTGAGTGGCTTATATTTAGAATTACGTTAAAATAAATGATGCCATAATGTCCACATTTAGAACAGAAGTTCCGCAGAAATTGGGAAAATTTTTGGCCACGTAATACAGATAAATCATTTTTTTAAGAGTATAAAACATAAATATTTTCGGCAACTTTCAGAACAGACATTGGTGTTTACATCCAGACTCCAAGAAGTTTTCTTAATATTTGTAAATAATACGGTAAGCAACCTGTAATTTTTTAACATTTTATTTTATTTGTTGAAGGTGATTCGATTATGTTGTTGATTCATTTCACATACCACCCAGCTTGACAACCAAAGGTAATGAATAATAATATATCTCCTAAAGATATAATCGTGGCGATCATTAGCTTGTAAAATTTAGTTAGTGTTTGACCAAGTAGGTTAGGTTTGAGGCTTCTAAAAAAATGATGGTTCATTGGTAATAAAATAAAAGCAGTATCGAGAGTATGTAATGAAAAATCAAGACGATGACGTCAAGCTCCACAAATACCAACCTTAATATCTTTCATCCATTTTATCATATTGATTTTTGATAAATTATTTATACCGATAACATAAATTGTTTCCCCCTTCTTCCGAATTACCTTTACTAAATATCAAAAGGTTTATACCAATTTTCTTGTAAGTGTATTTTATTCCTATTTTGAATTGATGGAAAGATTATCTTAGTGCTTTAATGGCGTTAAAAACGAATACTTTAATTTTGTGTTAATTTTTGCCAATTTTTCAAATTTGATAACTTATTTTATTTTGGTTATTGTATAATTTTCAGATATACACAAATGGCAGAATATAATTTTTCCAAGATGTGTGAGGACTGGGCAGAGCAGCAATCACTTGACACTCCAGATTATAAAAGTTAGTTTAATCAGTTTGACTGGTTGTCTTAGCCGGTGAAAATTAAAATCTCAGTTATATGAATGATAACAATTTTAAGTTGTTTTTGTTTAAAACAAATTTTCTTACGAGTGTAATGTATAGAAATAAATTGCACCTATCACCATCTGGCAAGCAGCTATTGCAAGGGTGCAGCAATTTCCATTGACCAGACAGTGTGACCATAGATTTATTTAATAGTGGTTCTCAGCCGAAAGTTACCTTGTTCAGATAAAGAATTTGTCTCCTTGGAATAGAGCTACATTTTACCTATTGAGGATCCCTGAACGACCGTGACCCTTCCATTCTGACCTTTCAACATTACATGGAGAGACTGTTACAAATAGGATAAATCCAATTATTTCTTTAATGACGATTTTTTTCTGAAATTATTTAAACCTAAACTGTGTGTACATTTTCTTGATATCTTTCTCATTTCGACAGTCGAGGGCAGAGCAAACCTGAACAACTTGAAGTTATCCGTTGAAGACATCAGCTGGTCAGGCTTCAGACAGCTGGTCAACGAAGAGTCGCAAAAGGTCAGTCCATTTTTCATCGACTGCAGGCTCTTTCATTGGATTTAATACCTAGTCGTCACCATCCACAGCTTTATCAACTTTAAATCATCATCTAAACAGTAGATGTTTCATTTATCAGCTTTAGAAAAAAAAAAAAACACTGGAGGTTTCTAAACAAGTGTGACGTATAGATGGTCTTACAAAATATTCTAAATAATTATAGGTTATTGTGTTAGGGATTTATCGAAAATCCCTAGCAATGGCATCGGATTGTTTTTTAAATCAGCAAGACGCCGATAAGCTGAAATTCTGATGGCTTCAAAAATAGTTTGAAATGGCATAAATTTTAAATGTATGTTAACTAATCTTAGATATTATGCACCTAAATATAAATATAAAGCAAGTAATAGCTTATGATTTTTTTTTAAAATTAAATTTATTTCTGATGTCAAAACTAAAAGGCGATACTTAAAAACAGCACTTTGATTTATGGTATTCATTTAAATTTATTATTTCCTTATTTTTAGGATTTATTTCATAAAAATAGGGGGTATGTGGGGGGATGTGGGGGGATGTGGGGGATGTGGGGGATGTGGGGGATGTGCATAAAAATATCACGAAATTATACCAACACTATTGACATGTTCAAAAAAATGACATCAAATTTACATGGCACAATGCATGTTTAGCAAACGAAAAATAAAGAGCGATATGTCGTACTATATGACATTCAAGCTAGAGGTATTTTATTATTTTTTCTTCCACAAAGGTGAGCGTTCAATTTAACCCGATGCAGCCAAGTCTGTACAGTGGCCTACACGCGAGCAAGGAATCCGAAATGATCACAGAGGCCCACTTAACGAGAGGAGTCGTCAAAGGTAGGATGTCAGTCTGGTGTCAGTCTGATGTCAGTCTGGTGTCAATTTGATGTCAGTCTTTTGTCAATTTGATGTCAGTCTGGTGTCAGTCTGGTGTCAGTCTGGTGTCAATCTGATGTCAGTCTGGTGTCAATTTGATGTCAGTCTGGTGTCAATTTGATGTCAGTCTGGTGTCAGTGTGGTGTCAGTCTGATGACAGTCTGGTGTCAATTTGATGTCAGTCTGGCGTCAGTCTGGTGATATTCTGGTGTCAATCTGATGTCAGTCTGATGTCAGTCTGGTGTCAATTTGATTTCAATCTGGTGTCAATCTGATGTCAGTCGGGTGTCAATCTGATGTCAGTTTGGTGTCGGTCTGGTGTCATTCTGATGTCAGTCTGGTGACAGTCTGGTGACAGTCTGGTGACAGTCTGGTGACAGTCTGGTGACAGTCTGGTGACAGTCTGGTGTCAGTCTGGTGTCAGCCTGATTTCGTTCTGATGCCAGTCTGATGCCAGTCTGATGTTGGTCACATGTCAACAAAGACAGAGCAATTAGTTTAAATAAGATTAAAATAAAGTACATCACGTGAAGATGCCTAGCCTTCATGGAGGAAGGCCTGACGAAATACTTAAGGCACTTATTACAAGTGAATGGAACATCTAAGATGGGCCAATAAACAGATTAAGTTAACATTTCAAATGTACCATGAAATGGTTTTCGAAAGTCCATTTAAGACAATGTTCATTTTATGTCCATAAAAATAATATGCGTAGTTACAGTAGAATGAAGTTACAAGCAAAAGTTCTTGTTCTCATTATTAGTATAAGTCTGACTGAGTTTTTTTGTCAACCCACCAGGGTTGAACACCCCACTGCGACTTCCTGTTCGTGGTCAGAGTAACGAGATCCAGAAAATTCTGGGCGGATACGTGACCATTGACCCGGGCACTAAAGAGTCCAGGTCAAGCAACAAAATGACCGTGACCCTGGGCAGCTCCCACCAAGCTAACGCAAACCAGCCAACCCAGGCCAGGGTGTCATCTAAACAAACAGCTTATGAAAGTAAGTCGAGGTTATTCTTTTGAGTTAGGCATTAAAATGTGTTGTTTTAAAATTATGATTGATTTAAACTTCGTAAATAAAGATCATAAAGAGACGAGTTCATTGCATGTATGAAGGTGGCTATGAAGATCATTGGTGGGAAAGTCCATTGCATTGCTGAAGATAGCGTTGCATATCATTGGTAGGAGAGTCCATTGTACTTCCTGAAGGTGGCTATGACGATCATTGGTGGGAACCTCTATTGCATGCTTGTACGTGGCTTCGAGGGTCTGATTTCGGACTTCCAGAGTAACAAAGCTTTGATGTCAGACAAAGTCACCGACCTCTACATGTAACAAAATCGAGAGATACGGCACATATCCTACAATATAATATCTGCTAATATCTTGTTTCTTTATGACTATTTATATAATTATTTTGGAATTTTTTACAAGAACTTCTCTTTCGTCTCACAACAGTAGATTAACACACTGAGTAGTGTGGCTGTATTTTTACTTTATTGATGCGTAACGAAATTTAAAAATTTAAAGAAAGGTAATTACATTTACATTTTTGCTCATCCTTTAAAGGGGGGAGAAAAAGGGGGGGGGGGGGGGGGGGAAATTGTTTCCAAGTCCACATTTTAAAAAAATAATTTAACCTAACAATAACAAATGGGTTAATTTTTTTTTTTTTGATGCGTAACGAAATTTAAAAATTTAAAGAAAGGTAATTACATTTACATTTTTGCTCATCCTTTAAAGGGGGGAGAAAAAGGGGGGGGGGGGAGGGGTGAAATTGTTTCCAAGTCCACATTTTAAAAAAATAATTTAACCTCACAATAACAAATTGGTTCATTTTTTTTCTTGCAGTCCATTTCACAGCTAAAGTTTCATGCCTAGGAATTGTGACGTTCTCCCAGGATTCCACTGATGAGCAGGTGTTTGCTCAAATCATCGCAGACCTTCAAGAGAGGGGTCATGACCTCAGTCTGGTGGTTAATAGAAAGAATGGCTTTGCCGATTCCGTTTCCTTCCAAATGGCCGGCCGCTGTGTGTTTAGAGGGGAATTCGAACAGGAAATTAATTGGCAATATTGACACTAGATATTTATAGGCCAAAGAAGTTCAATAACATAGGAAAATGTTTTCCTTTTTTTTTAGTGGTTATTTGAAAATTCGCTTTACAATTTGTGAAATTCATAATGTAATAGGCAAATAATTTAAGTTTTAAAATTATCTTCAGTAAATAATACTTTTTTTTTAAATACCTTTTAAAAAGAAAATGAGTCATTCAAAAAAAATAAATAATAATAATTGAGAGCTGCTACGATGAAACAAATGCAAATGGCGATTAAGAGAATTTTATGAAAGATTGTGTTTGTCAGATTCTTGAACAAAAGACTTCGCTTGGATGTGGAAAATGATGAGTTGATCTATTTTCTAAATATAATTTTTTAGAATTTTTTGCGTTTTTTTACATTTATTACAATGCAATGTTATTTTGTTATGTTCTGCTTGTATGTTCACTTTCACCTGTAGGAATGTAGTCCATTATATTAAAATTATGTTCACTTTAACCTGTATGAATGTAGCCCATTATATTAAAATTATGTTCACTTTCAACTGTATGATTGTGGTCCATTACATTAAAATTATGTTCACTTTCATCTGTTTGAATGTAGTCCATTATATTAAAATTATGTTCACTTTCACCTGTATGATTGTGGTCCATTATATTTAAATTATGTTCACTTTCACCTGTATGAATTTAGTCCATTGCATTTAAATTATGATCATTTTCACTTGTTTGGATGTAGTTCCTTACATTTAAAGCATACGAATTTTGTACCTTGTGAGAAAAAGTTTAATAAATTGTTTGAAACTAAATGTTTACTTTGTTTTTTCTTAAATAATATGTTCACCCTAATTATATGCAACTGTTTTAAAAAATTCGCATTAAAATTTTTTTTAAAACCTGCATTATAAGATTATAACTACAATCCAATAATGCAACATCGTAGCCTCAGGCAGGTCTGACAATGTGTACTCACCAATTTCTACTACTGCTAGTAGCTTGTAGTGACAACATGGCGGCTGGTGAACTTCCTCTAATGAAAACGTCAGTTGGGTCTGAGGTTAATTATTATTATTATTATTTAAAATGTTTCTGTACAACAAGGGCATTTAAAATCAACTTATTTACAAATCTGTTATTATAAAAAAAAAAATTAATATTTTTGGCCAGAGATGAGTTTTTGTTGCCAACAATGATTATTCCCAAATATATAAAGGGGGCAAGATTTTGTTTTCTTATACAGTAAAAAGTAAGACTGCGGACATTAAATCAGAAAAAGCAAATTAAAGACAGAAACTTTTTCAAATATGTTATGCGTTTCTTTAATTTAATATTTTCTTAATTTTTACAAAAACTTTTTGATGTGTGCCGAAATGTTGAGGTGGCAACTATTAGATGATAATGATGGGACATGTCCACACCAAATAATGGGATGCTGACCATTACATAGATATGGTGGGGCATCTCTGCAGCACATTTTAAATGTATATTTAAAAAAACAACAAATAAAAAAAACTATCAAATATAATCATAAGGATATCTAAACTAATGTCCAATTCATATTATAAATTATTAGTTTGACATCAATGAAAGTGTTATCAAATTGTATAAAAAAATTAAATATAATTTCCTGTTCATTTTAAATTCAGTAACTTCGATGCAAATATCTATAATATATAATTTGAAGTCAATATACTTAATTGGTGTGACTTTGGAATATTTGAATAGCTGTTTTTGTTTGAAAATAATTAGATCACCGGCGTCTCATGGGCAAGTTTCTTTGTTGACACACACAATAATGCTAAAAACTCTTCACCTTAAACATGTTAACATCTTGTGTTGTATCCCAAGGTATATGTCCATTTATGTGGAGAGTCACCTATTATAGAAAATCTCCTTTGTATACTTAACATATTGTCAGACCAATAATTGTAATAGATAAACAAAGTTCTGAATAAATAATTTGAATAAATGAGATGCACAAATGATGTAAATAAATGACGTGAATAAATGATGTGAATAAATGATGTGAATATATGAAATGAATAAATGATGTGAATAAATGGTGTGAATACATTATGTGAATAAATGAGATGCATAAATGATGTAAATAAAAGACTGGAATAAATGATGTGAATAAATGACGTGAATAAATAATGTGAATAAATGACGTGAATAAATGGTGGGAGTGAATGGTGTGAACAAATAATGTGAATAAATGATGTCAATAAATGTTGTGAATAACTGATGTGAATAAATGATATCAATAAATGATATCAATAAATGATGTCAATAAATGATGTCAATAAATGATGTCAATAAATGACGTGTTTGTCAGACGATTGCACTTGATAACTTGACTCTCAACGATCCATTGTTGCCATGGCAACCCCTGGGCTTTGAGATTTATTGATTAAATCTGACCCCATTCTTTTAGTAACTTTTGGACTAGGCCGACTCTGACGTCACAGTTGGCTCTGTGATGACATTCTGGAGATTTAAAAAAATAAATAAATAAAATAAAGATTTGAGCTGCCAGCTGTGAAGTGTGGAATGTGTAAGACATCATACTTAACCAATGAGCTTTACCATGTAAAGAATGTCAAACTCACTTCTAGTCTCACTAATCAACCAATCAACAATTGCAAAGGTTTTCTTTACTGTGTCGTACCTTTATGTACATAAAAAAAATTAACAAGTTCCCTTTTTCAGCTTTAACAGTCCCAATTTTGTGTTTTAAATTTTACCAACCCGTCTGAGATTTCTCCTTCCTGCCCCTCTCCCTCCTCTATATGCTACTGCCCTTCTCCCTCCTCTATATACTACTGCCCCTTCTCTGTAACTCTATGGGTGTGGCTTTCGACTCTTATTCCCCACATCCCCATTATCTCTTTAAAACCGTACACATCATGAAATAGGTCAAGACCCATTGATTAGAAAGTGTGTAAGTGAAAGTTCAGGCCCTGGGTGCAACAGGTGACAAGCAGCTGGTTGACTTTTACACCGGTCACAAAATTTCATTATCCCACTAATAGCAAGTTTATACACACTGATAAATTTAATTATAGACTGGCCTTAATTTTCAAACCCTACCAACATCATTAAGAAATCTTTTTCTTTTGTTATGTCAAGCATACATTTTAAAATCAAGTAAAATTTTACACTTTTCGAGACGTAGTATAAATGTTGTTAGTAAACTGATTTACCCAGTGACAATTAAATTTTACATGAATTCCCATCGGACTAGAAGATAGCCTGGTTTTTTCGTGTAGCTATTTCGAAACATCTGGACGTAATCGGTATCGTTGGTAATCGTGTTGGATTAAAAAAAAGAGCGACGATACTGAAAACCCTGTAGAAGATGTCTTTGGGGAAAATCACAAATGCCGAAATTAGGTCGCGGACGCATGACGTGGAGATCTTTATAAATACTCATTTCAGTATCGACTTTTTAAAGTTTGTATTCGATTTTTATAAAGACTCAATGTTAAAAACACAACTATCTTATAAAACATCTATGACATCTAGAAATAATCGAATACACTAATGCTTGTTGTTAATTTTTATACTTTATTTTCTAGTTTTTTTTGGGTTTTTTTAAATTCAATGATATTATTATAAAAGGTTATTTTATGGTTTAAGATTAATTTTAAAAAAAATGAAAATGCAACATCCAAAGGAAAATTATGACACTATTTATTTCAACTTTGAACAGTTGCGTGAATAATCGGGAAACCGTGCATTTTATTTCTGGTCCAAAAAAACCTCCGCAGTAAATGCGTCTTCCCGCCAGCCACGTCACAGGTCAAGGTGGACAAGGTATATAACATTGCAGAACCTCAGGTCTGTTGGAACTAAGAAATTCTTTTCATTTATTCAATTTTGAACATGTTTCACAAGTTTAACATTCGCAGCAATATTTTTTTTAAAATATAAAATTATGTTTATCATGAAATGATGAGCTGCCTCGGTGCTTGCAAGTTGAAGACCTGCTTAGCTAGATCTTCCTGCATTGCTACCGGCTACCGAAAATTCATTTTTTTAATGAAATATTTATAGCGTAATTCACTTGAAATGTTCAAGTTTGAAAGAAAAGAAACTTTGCGCGGGGCTAGAAGTCAAACTTCTTCTAAATGAATCCATTAAATATTGTCAGTACGCTACTCCTGTTTGTGTTCTTATATCAATTGCTGGCTTGCACGCCTTGACGGCAGGAATTTGATCCAATGTGAATCGTTGGCACGAGAAGGTTGGCTGGAGAAATCAAGAAACTCTCCTTTTTTTAAATAATATTTCCGTTTGGTTTTTTTGGACAGTGAGATTAATTATTATTTTTTTTTAATTATTATTTTTTATTATGTTGATTTTTTTTTTATATATTGAAAGAACATTTTGTAGTTTCATGAAAATTTAATTTATGGGGAAAAAAAAAATATATCGCTTTAGCCATCGTCCGTTAAAATTCTTGGCATTTCTGTTTCAAATGAAGAGGTCTGGATAGAGGTGGATGTGTGGATAGGACTCTTGGATGGAGATGACGTTTCGATAGATGAGGACTGTGAATAGAGAAGGAAGATTGGGTAGAGGAGGGTGTGTGGATAGAGGGCGCATGATTGTGTTAGAGGAGCTACTGTAGGAAACCCCTCTTTCTGAGCCATGCCATGTCTAACAGTAGCATTCACACAGACTGGCCTCGGCGGAGGAATTGGGATCCTTTTGATTCACTCTGACTCTGAATTGGGATCCTTTTGATTCACTCTGACTGGCATTGGCCACGAGATGATGGGTAAAGTTCTAGCCGGACAAGTCGCTGGACATCTAGACCGGAAATTTACGATGGTCCGTTTTCCAAATGTTTAGGTTTCAACAACAGAGATATATATAAAAATGTTCAGTTTATGAACCAAGTTACATCATCTATTTCTGATGCGTTATGACACTCGTAAGTCTGTGTGTACTATGTTATGGGTACTGTGCAATTTTCCGCGCCATGAATCGAAGCGAACTCTACGGATAACTTGGGAATCAAAGAGTTAATAGGTTTGTAATAGTGTTATACAGGTCGGTTTAGTTTTAATGAATGCTGAAATTAATTAACCCTTTGTGCGGTTCTGGTCTTCATCTAAATGATTTTTTTTTACATCATGAAAATGATGGGAATGTTTGAAAATAATATGATGGGATTGTAGGAAAATAATATCATGGGAATGTATGAAAATAACGTGATGGAATTGTAGGCAAATAATATGATAAGAATAGTAGGGAAATAATAGGATTGGATAAAAGGAAAATAAAATAAATCATTTAAATGAGAATACACAGTTGAAGTACTAAATGGGTAACTATAATCTTTTTAAATGGGTAACTATAATCTTTTTAAATGGGTAACTATAATCTTTTTAAATGGGTAACTATAATCTTTTTAAATGGGTAACTATAATCTTTTTAAATGGGTAACTATAATCTTTTTAAATGGGTAGCTAGAATATTTTAAGTTCCTTGGTTTGGACTTAACATTGGTATTTATTTATAGGTTTCGACCACCTTGGGTGTTGTGTGGTCTGGGCACGTCGGGATCCACGCTCCTGTCTGTGGCGTTGCCTGCCAACAATGTCGAAATTCACTGTGTCCTGAAAATAGCCTTCCACCTAAATCTCAACACTGAGATAGGCTATGGGGAGATAGGTTTACAGTATTGATGTTGTGGCAGGTCTGGTTTCATTGTGTTACAAGCACATGCACGTTATATTTCACCGCCTCAGCCCGTGTAACCATTGCATTCATTATTTTGAATTTTCTTTACGTTATTATGACATCATCTATCAGAGTGATTCATGTCCACTCTCTTAAACGAAGACTGTGTGACGGTGCCATAACCATGTTGAGGACCACTGTCTCTAAATGCACACCCCCCCCCCACACTGTTATAAATGTTTACAAATTCGACCATTGCCTCTACTCTTTCAAGTATCCGCCACTGGAACAACATGACATTTTAAAAATCTTAAATAGTTGCAGATATTAAGTAAAATGAGATTTGAGAAAAGATTTCATTTCAAAACCGAAGAACCAACGATAAAGACATTTTTTTTTAAAACCTGGGCCTAATAATTTCGTGACAGTTGCGTGAAGGCTAAAAATAAAACCAACTAATAACTCAATGGCACTCTATATTGTCTCTAGCAATCAATAGTTAAGAAAGACACGTCAGATTTAACAGACACGTCAATGCAGAAGACAATTTTCTGGTCCTCCAGAAATAGCCCGCTGAAAGCCGTCACGGTTTTTACGATTATATACAATGGCGAAAGTAGGTCACCGCGACACGTAATGGCGGTCACACGTCACAGCGCTCGGGTATGAGGATTTCCCTCGTTAGGTGGCGCTGCGAGCGGGGATTCCCTTGACTTACAACGTCCATTGCGTGTTCTTACTTTCATAAAAGTTTGATCAAAATGTTCATGTTAGTTTTAGGATTACGTGTTCCAAACGGAAAAAAATGACATTAAACTTGTGGGGAAATTGCCACGTCATAAATTCGTTTGACTGAAGTGGGGGGGGAAAAAAAAAGGGGGGGGGGGGAAAGAATTTTCAGGAAGGTTTTTTTTTTTTTTTTAAGAGCCACGTCATGGCTTTAAAACAAAATTAGTTTTTTTTCTTAAAAATCCGAATGTTAGTAGGACTTAATGTCGAACCTCATAGTTTCATACAGTCCAACACGTCATGTATGGGAATGTTGGCATTTAGACAAGTACTTTACGTGTCTTCCTGACGTGTATTTTATGACGTGTCTTAATGACGTGTCTCAATAACGTGGATGTTATTTTTTTTAAAAAAACACGAGTAACAAAAGATCGCAAGATCAAAAGATCACGAAATAAGGAATGTGTGGGTAGTGGGTAGGGGAGGGGGGGATTAAAAGAATTATTTTTCATTTTATGGCATTTATGGTTTTACTCAATATTTTTGTAATCAAAATTCCAGTACCTTCTAATCAATATATAATTCGTATTTTTATGTGTAATGCCTTACCAGAAATCTATTTATTACCTAAAAGCAGGCCTAAAAACCTCAAAAAGTAAGGCGGGCCGTAAAGCTTTGTACAAAACTTGTGCGGGCCGAAAGAAATTAGGACGGGAGAGGGGGGAAAAGCTATAAAGAAAGTAATAATAATAATGTATATTTCGTTACTCCGCGGGCCGCGTAGTGATTACTGGCGGGCCGCATACGACCCGCGGGCCCCTTGTTGTGCACGCCTTATCTAAAGCAATGTTTTTCTTGTTGTTTTCAATATTTAATCTCACCATTTAAAATGTTACGCAATTCCGATGGTATAATAATCGCTTTCAAAACTGTATATTTTGTGTTCAAAGGGTACCGGTACATTTCACGAATCATTTATGGGACGATAAGTTAATTTCATTTTCTTTTTTTTTTAAATTTGTTTTTGTTGTTTTTTTTTAACTCAGAATTTTTACATTTTTTTCTTAAAAGAAAACATTTAACATATAATTCATACGTGAATTATGGGTCAGTCAGTTATGTGAACCGCTATTAAACGTTTCAGTGTTGTGCCTGCACCTATGCAGCGTGTTTGGGAACCCCTGACTGTAAATCTGTGTGCTAGCGTCGGAGAGTACGCACAGAGAGACACAAAAAACATTTAGAAAGAAACATCTTCAACGCCAACGCTAATAACACAGACAAGCTCCCTTTTAGCACATAGCAATGCATTTTGTAGCAATGAAATGTCAAGTCTACACATACATACATAGATATATATAAATATATGATGATTTATTGGTTTGGTCCCATTGAGAGATGAAATAGGCGTCTGTAATGTTCACCCGTTGACCCCAATACATGAAAAAAAAATACTGTCGTGCACCAGTCCCCAGCATCGCGTTGTGTTAAGTACGACGCCTGGATCGATAGAATCTCCCGTCGGCCACCTAATGCTGTGACGTGTTCACGAAACTACTGGGAATGTGCGCCTGCTTGACGTGGCGCGTATTTTGGTAGAATGCGCTCAATTTGATTATCTAATGGGGGGAATTTCTTTTAACTGAAAAAAAAATCTTACATTTATTATGAAGAACACGTCAATTTCTCGTATGCCTTAATTCATGTCCACCTAATGTCACAAGGTATATAAGGCCTAAATTTAAACGAATATTTTACTAATCTCTAGAATATCTTCACTTAAACTTTCCAAAATTATCCTATCTTTGCATAAGTTAAAGCAAATTTGATACAGTTTAAGTATCTATAAGGTAAATATTTTTCTTATCTTGAAAAAAAATGATCAATGATGTAGAATTGAAATGGTTGATTGAAGGAATTTTTAACTCTATCACTAACTTAGCTGATGTAATCAGAAAAAAAAAAAAAATTGAATTCTAACTCTCTTTATTAAACAGATGAACAGTTTAAAATAAGATAAGAAAATATTTTTTTATTCATCCAAACAAATGAAAATGTTGTTTTTTTTCATTTTGCATATACATTTTCAGCACCCAAATAAATAATCGTTTAATAAAGTACTTATTTTTCAACTAAAACAATGTAAACACAAGGCATCTATAACGGTCGAATTTTTGTAAAAGATCTTGAATTTTAACCTAGTATCTGTCCTCTTTAAATCTGTCATCTTTTTATCTGACATTTTGATACATTTCAACTTTAAATATGTCATCTTTATATATATGTCATCATTACATGTCATCTTTATATATGTCATCATTATTTTTTTTTAAAAATTACTCGATTAGCGTATAAAGTTTCACTATATAAAGAACACAATCTTTTTATCAAATTTTTATCGAGTTTAAACTTTATTGTATATGGCAACAAATTAGATGTGTAACTGTAAGCGTTAAATATATATTCAATAATCATGTGTAAGCGTTTCATATAAATTCAATGCAAGCAAAACATATTTATTTGTGTGAGCAAAATAATTCACCCACCTTTTGATTTAACTTAAAAAATTTGTAAAATTGTTATATATCTTTTATGTGTTCTTATTGTTGTTTTTTTTTTTTTGTATATAATTTCTTAATTTATACATATATTTTACAGACACAATCAAAGCCATGGCAGCACCAGTCAAGAATTTCATAGACTTGCAGCAAATTGTAAAAGAGTGGAAGAATCTCGAAGGCGTGAAAGGTAAAAACAATATGGCTTAATAAGATTATAAACATAAATTCCAGTTTTGTGCAAACTAACTGTATATTTTTTTTTAATTTATGAAAACATAAGGATGAGTTCCACACACAATACATTTTTCTTTTTGATATTCCACCATTTATTGCCAGCATTTTCTATTCCGTCAATCAATGACTTGTGTCTAATAATTTCATTTGACTTTTCATTCAGGCGACTACCACTTGAAGAATCTGAAACTGGAAGTCACCAATATCGAGTGGACAAACGTCACATGTCTGTCTGATCCCCAGCATGCAAAAACGTCACAGGTACTCGCTAACACATCAGCTTAGAAGGCAAATTGCTGTAAATACTTTTTTTTAAAAAAGCTATTGAAATTATTGGATATGGTTTGAGATTATGTCCGAAACAAAATCACTCACTATAGGAGGAACTTCCGTTATCTTATATCAAAATTCGTGTTTTTGTATTTTATTTAAAGGAGATCCCGACTGGGTTTTTTTTTTTGTACATGTATTTTACGTCATCAACCGCTGCTCTATTTCCTTTGTTTCTGTTTTTAAGGCGTCTGCTGAGTACGTCACACAACAAAATCAGCGCTGCGCCAACATCAAGGTCAAAGTTAAATCTAAAAAAGGCACCCACGTGACCATTAACACAGGTGTTGTGTCAGGTAAACATTTTGTTGTTGTTGTTTGTTACGCACTGCTGTCTATGGTGAGAAATTAATCTCTTATTTTAAGTTACGGCTCGTTCTAAACAGTGCACAACAAAGGACGATACCATATAGGAAATACAATAACGAAAATACGACACTCAAAACAGTACCAATTCAATTTATAAGATTTATTTAATTATTAATATAATTACATAACAAAAGAAACATAATTACAATCATCAACTTACAGAGTATGTGATGTCTTGCACCGGTGCACAGTTAATACAATGGGCCAATTAATAAGGCACAATGATTAAAGCGAATAAACACACATAAGTAAACAGAATAACACACGCTTGTCTCGTGAAGACAAAAAATATCCCTCCTTCTCAATATTGCTCTCTTTGCTTTTATAGTCGGCTCTACTGCAAATTCTAGGCATATTCCGGATTGTATTAGCAACTAGAACATTCCACAATTGACTATAATTTCCTTAAGCCTTTTGGGTCAACCAAAACAGGCGATAGCTTAATTTGTGGTAAACAAGATCAAAGGAAATAAGCCACACCCTATACGAACGCAGCGTCTGCTAGTGATCTCAGCACAGGGGGAAATATGACGTAAACATGCCCTACATAGCATCGTTGTTGTTGTTGTTGTTAAGTAGTAAAGCGAAACGAAATAAAATGACTCAATAAAGAAATAGATTTTTAATAAACTTGATATCACGAACTCGGCCTTTAGAAAAGTGGAACACAAATTCTAGGGACTTGAGCTACATTCTAGCTTTAAAATATGTATTTTTGCTGTGCCCTATTCGATAAGTTGCCCTTTTCATGTGTACTCACACTTCATTTTTCTGGCTTATCCCACTTTAAATCAACCTCAATCTTCCTTTTTTGTATTACATTCATGCGCCCATGTCATACAAATATCAGACAATTATACATATATCGTTGACATGTATTGCAGATCTGCACCAAAATTTTAAACTGCCCTTGGCTGGACTTCCCCAAAACATCATCGACGCCACTGGACCCTCCCTTGAGATTGACGTCGGCGTTTCTGAGACTGACAGAAATGCCCAGACGCTGAAGTACTTTACCGACTTCCCCCACACCATCGACCAGACGGACAGCAACGCGCCAACCGTGGCGCGAGCAGAGGTTGCATCGAGGACTGGAGATTATGTTGGTGAGTTATAATGAATCATTAAATCTCAGTTCAGCCGGTTCTTAACCTGTCATCCGCGGAACCCTTTTCACTTCGTTCAGGGGATCTGTGGTTGCTCTAGGAAACCCCTAAACACCATTATCTTGTAAGAGATAGAGTTTGGTCTGAAAGGGGCTCCCCCATGGAAATTGATTCTTAACATTCTTAAAAAAAGATCCGTGAAACAAAATGTTGGTTACCTGTGGGTCTAGTTAATTCGTTGTTGCCTAGTTCATTCCTCGATATTTATGCCATTATTGTTCATACACAACTTGTTAACTTGTTTATTTATAACACACGTCTGTCCAAAACTGTTAATAACTGAGTATTGTTATCAACAGCTCAGTTCACTGGGACTGCTCAGCTTGAAGGAGAAGTTATCTGCAGCGACGGCCGCTCGGTGGAGCAGGCTCCCATTGGTGAGGTGGTCACGTGCCTCAAGTCCAAGTCAAAACACGTGGACAAGCTGTGTGTGACCGGACAAGGCCTGCACGTGGAGTGGAAAATTGGAGGGGAATGTCATTTCTTTCTGGGGACCGATGTCACTGTGAGCTGGAAGTAGCTGTGAGTGGGAGAATCTGAGAAGGCTCTGGTGTAAGAGCGAGATGTCACTCAGAATGTCACTCAGAATGTCACTCAGAATGCCACTCAGAATGCCACTCAGAATGTCACTCAGAATGCCACTCAGAATGTCCCTCAGAATGTCACCCAGAATGCCACTCAGAATGTCACTCAGAATGCCACTCAGAATGTCACTCAGAATGCCACTCAGAATGTCACTCAGAATGTCACTCAGAATGTCCCTCAGAATGTCACCCAGAATGCCACTCAGAATGTCACTCAGAATGCCACTCAGAATGTCACTCAGAATGCCACTCAGAATGCCACTCAGAATTGCCACTCAGAATGCCATCTAGGGACATATCAAATACAGCACAAAATGTATAGATATTTTTTTAACTTTTATTTCTTCTGCATTAAATAAAAATCAATAACATTGAACAGTTATAATAAAAATAAAGATTTGAGTTTAGAAAGGGTAACTAGTTTAGACATTCACTGTAGCATTCATACTCATTTTGTTTTAGCCTCAGAGTTATTTTTTCTGTCTTGTTTTTAAATAAATGATGACCCACATTCTTTATACTCATAGTTCGTGTATTCCTAAACTTCTTGTGCATTTACTACTCTCCAAACCAAACACTTTTTAATTCATTATAAAGCTTGAGCCATACATTTTTAAAATAATTTTTTGATAACTTAGAAATAGAAACTTCTTTAATTACTGCTAATATTTAAAAAAAAAACAATCCATTTAAGTATTGTAATTTTTAATTATTTTTTTTAAGGAAAAAAATAACAGAAAAAAATTGGGATAAATTAAATGGTTCGAAAAGTTTTGTTTATTTTCACAGTTTTTATTATATACACTTAACAATACTCGTAAACCAAAGGAAATGAAATCTCTCTTTTTTTTTTTTTGCAATGAAATGCATCACGTGATATGCTTCATATGTCAGTTAAAATACTCAATATTCACATATTGAATTAAGCCAAATATTTTCCAATGGTTTGATTTAATATAACATCGATTAACACAAGGTGAAAAAAAAATAGATTTAAAAATGTTTTTTTTTTTTTTTTAAATGATCGACCTTAAATATTCTTTGTGTTATTAAATTTCTTTTTAAATTATGATTTTTGAATCGCCGGTGTACCGGTACTTAAAATAAAAATGTTAAAAAATTAATTTTTGTTTTGTTTTCTGGAAAGAACTTTGTAAAATTTAATATTTTTATGTCTCGGCTATTATTAGTCACAAATAATCGCGCAAGGACAGAAAACTCTTTGACAAATGAATACAGTTTTTGGTGTGTTAGGAGTACAGATACAAAAATTTCACACAAAAAACTTCTTCTGTTAGTTGTTGTTGTTATTTTTATTACGTCATAAGCAAAGGCATTTATAAATACATTCCTTTATAATGTATTAGTTTCGTATTATTTAGATCTCATTTTTAAATTGAAAAAAAACAATAAACTACGAACACGAATTTTTGTCTCTTATGTCTATTAATAAATAATTTTATTTTTTAAACTCTAAGGTGTTTGTCATGTTTATTGTATTCCAAATGAACAGAAATCGATGACGTCAATAATGTATGACCTTTTTTTATTTTGTTCATATAAAACATTTAATATTATTCGTGACACACCATAAAACAATTTTAGGCGACTCAATATGTGATCGTGCTCCTGAAGGTATTACTTCAGCAACAATATGGTTTTGGCTCGCCATTACATTTCACAGGCGCACACACTTTCGAAAGAGTATTTTAATTCTCAAGCACTTAGAGAAAAAAAAAATGTGTCAGAACTGCCGTTTCAAGAGAATTTAGAACGGTTAACAAAAGTGCAGTCGTGTGTACTCTTTAATTCCACATTTTTAAAATATTAATTAAAACAGAAATAATTCCCATTCACAGTCTGAGATTTTATCATTAAATACTAATTAAACATATTGAGTTTAAAAACAGTGCAGTCGTGTGTAAAGATTAAATACTAACTTTTCTTCTTAACACATACTTTACATTTGCACTTTAAAAAACACTATTGTTTATAATGTGGGTGAAAGTGTATTTAGCTGTTTAAAGTCACTCATTTAGCAACGGTGTTCACACCATCAAGTACTGCATTACCTATAGGAATAGAACTGAGAAATTGAATGACATACATTTTAACTCCAGCCCTGCTTGCCAAGTTACGTTAAGTAGTCTTTTACAAATTAAGATCATGTTTCCACATGATTTGTGTTTTTTCTTAAGCTTATTTCATTTCCTGCTTTGACTAGTAAAGAATAGGAAATACTTTTAAATGAAGCCATGGCTTAGAGAGTGCTACCTCACTACTGTGTAGTTGAACATGAACCTTGGTTTTGAGAGTCCTACCCTCAAAGGAAGTAAACTTAACCAGAACTGAAATTTGGTTAGGGAGACACATATTTTTTTTTGGCAAAGAAACTATTGACATCTGTTCATTAAATAATTATGATATTTTAGTATACAATGATCAGTTGTTAATCGGAATGATTTTAAAAAAAATAAATAATGCGAAAAATAGTTAGATGTTATATACATATATATATATATATATATCCATCAGTTTATTCGTATATCACATAATTTTAATTTAATTATTGATTTAACTTTTGGTGTGGCTAAGTTAAAATTTAATCAACAATGTTGAGTGTGCCAAGCTCATTCTGGCGAAGTGGTTTCAATTATATCATTAAAATGATTTCAGAAGGTGCCAACTTTATGCCCACAACATGCCCAAAATATTTACACGATATGCCCACTACATATGTCCACCACATGCCCACTATAATCCCACCTAATGTCCACAATATGCCAACAATATGCTCATCATGTGCTCACTATGTGCTCCTTATATGCCCATCATATGTTTACTACTTAAGCCCACCACATGCCCACTATTTTCCCACTATATGCCCACTAGTTACCAACTATGTGCCCACTGTTTACCCTTTATATGTCAACCATATGCCCACCATGTGCCCATTATATTCCCACTATATGGCCATTATATTCCTACCATATGCCAACTATATTCCCAAAATATGCTGACCATATGCCCATTATATGCCAACTACAAGCCGACTACATGCCCACTATGTGCCCACTATATGCCCAAAATATGCCCACTTTCCGTTGAAAAATATCCCAAGCAGATCATTTGACCACGCATCATCTCAAGGTTTTCAAACACCTTCAAAATATTTAATTCATAAAAAATGTAGAATTTTAAACTAATTATTCTTTTTTAAAATTCCATCATTGCACAAAAGAACTAGAGCTTAAATATGGTCCATACTACCGCATACAGAGGAGACCATCATGCATATTTGTAAAGAACAAATACTTCAAAGTATACGGCTTGAAAGAAAAGTAAATGTACCAGTTGGCCGACCTAGCGAAAGTAGGTCATGGGATTACGTCACACGGCGCAGTCGGGTGTTTCAAGCGCGGCTGTGGGGGTGGGGGACGGGGGTAGGGTAATTTTTTCAGATAGGTAATGACTTGTCTCCTGGATTTTCCCCAAACCATAACGTGTTGGTCTTCCTTTTGAAAGAAAATGTAATGTCAGACGGGGAGAAAAGGAAGAAAGCAAGTATCAACATACATTTCAAACACGTGATTGAGTAGATTAAACTATTTCATTTTTAAGGTGGGGGGGGGGGGGGGGGTTGAGGATTTGGAAGGGGGGGGGGGGGTTGAGGTGGCCACGTA
>CAXITT010000210.1:487534-518071 GCA_964033795.1 Lymnaea stagnalis | reverse complement strand
AAAAAAAAAAAAAAAAAAAAAAAAGGAAAAGAAATGACATGTGTGTTGTCTTGTTTGCTGTGTCGTGACCTATATTAAACCCCAGGAATAACAGACAAATATAACAAAAACACATTCAGGGGTCTTTGGGGTTGATTAAGGGGCGGGGGGGGGGATCGGGGAATATCAGGAAAACCTGAAACTAAAAATAAACTAGCGTTGGATTAATTTTTCGACACTGCCATTTTCTTAAATATATTCGAACAAAATATCTTTACATTTCCAGAAGAAAAGTTTAGAAAATAACGCTAATTAATTATTTTAAAAATAGAAATTTTAAGTTGCCTTTTATTTCTCTTTTAGGAATGGAGCTATTTTTTATTGGAGCTCTTTAAAAATTTAAGATGTATTCGTAGAACAATTTTTTTTTTAAATTTGCGAGTCCACAAATTTAAAGACTTAGGTCTTTGTATGACGCATATCTATTTAAAAAATCTACTCAGCGGTATCGATACCCTATATTGTACTCGTGTTTCATATCTCCAAGTGTGTAAAAAGCAGAACTGTGAAAAAAAATTAAAATGGCTAAGCGTCTAAAAATAACTTCAGGGAATGATCGAATTGAGAACTGGCCAAAATATCGGTTTTTACAAGCATTCAAATTTAACTTTAGAAATAAATGTACAAATATACATTTCTTCGGTCAAATAGATATGGACAGATAAAAACCATTTACATAATTTAAAAAAAAATGTATACAAATTCATAAGTGCGTATAAAAAGGGGGAAAACAAATCTTTGCTTAAATTGGCCTGAAAATAAGTTGGATTTACCGCAAAATCAGATGAAATAGAAGGGAATTATTCCTGGCTTATCTCCGCAGCCAATGACCAACCACGTCATCACACCAGGTCATGGGGTATATAAACCCAGTCACATGACAACGCAAGACAACAGTCATGAGAGTGAGAGTCCAGTTAGGACAGGCAACATGTGTGTGGTTTACAAGGTTGTCATTTTGACTTTCTGTTTTATTATGTTACCCGCAGCGCAGCTTGATGCATCGTAATGAAGAAAATAATGAAGAAGCATTCGTCGATTTTAATTTTTTTGTTTCTTGTATTTCGAAGTTTTATGACTTAAGTACAACGATGATATGTAGCAAGGTATAGAGAGGTATAGAAAGGTATATTTAAAACTTGGTTTATTTTTTATGAAAGTTAAGTTTTGAGTTTTCTGATTATGTTAGCGTTTGTGTCTCTGATAGAGATTGAAAAGAAAAAAAAATGGGAATACTTCACTTGTTTAAATCTGTATAGCTAGACCGTGTGGTGTTGTGGCCATGTGGCCCTCTGGCCGTGTGGTGTTGTGGCCGTGTGGCTCTGTGGCCGTACCTAGTACTAATTATCATGTTGAAAATCGCTTCATTTATAACTGTTTAATTTCAATGCATGATTTTCTATCTTTCTTCCTCTTATCATTACTAGTACATTTGTTTTTCCCCAGATTACCAAGCGAAAACCAATGTAAGATTGTAAAATGTGACCACATAGCTCTAAAAATCGTACTAAGTTTTGACTGGAAGGAGACTATGATCTCAAAAGATTTCATTGAAGGCACTTCTGGACTTTGACCTGTATCTGAGACCAGGATCTCAAAAGATTTCATGAAATAACTTAAGGTCATTTTAGTTTAAAGAAGAACAGAATAACCCAGTGTTTTCTGAGTGTCGCTTTCAAACAACGGAAGCCAGAAAGAAGCACCAGAAATTTGTTGAAACAAGGATCAATTATTTGATGTGACCCAAAAAAATAATGAAAGGAAAGAAAAGGTAAAGTATCAAACTGATCGGGGCAACCAGTCGGGGCAACCTATAGGGGCAACCATTAAAGGCAACAAGTTGCGGCAAACAGGGAAGGGTTTTGTCTCTTTAAAAAAAAAAATAAAGACTTTCTACGCATGAAATAAAATTCCCAAAATTAGAAAGATTTTAAAAATCGTGTTTCAACTTGCAGGTCCCAGGGGATTAGGCACCTAAGACGATCAAACTGTCTTCTTTGAATGTCAATACTGACAGTGTCAGAGCTGAAATGGCCGTGTCACGCTACAGTGGCGTCACTGACATACCAGCTTTGTGGGGGCATCCAACCATGACAAATGTGTTCACGGATAATTGATATATATATATATATATAAATGAATACATACGAGTTTAAAGTTGCACCATATTCATCCAGAAGGGATGGTTGGTGTGTGTGTGGGTGTGTGTGGGGGTGGGGGTGGGCGGGATGGCTGTCATAACCAATCACTGTTACGGTTATATTTTGAATTAGGAGAGAATACCTAGTAGGGACATTATTAAATGTTATTATGAGAATGCAGAGTTGTGAAAATCATATTTTAATTTTTTCTTATAATGCCATACATTCTGTGATGGAATCTGTTCTAAATCACAATAAATTGATATCTTTGTTTTATAGTGTCACTTTGAGGCCAACTCAAGCCCACCCAAACTTCGTATAGCATTGTTTTAAATGATCGTACATTTACTAAAGGGTTCACTTAAAATGGGGTATTAAATCTCATATTATTTGATAAATGTATATATCTTTAAATATATATACATCCATAAATTAAATACGTTTTTTAAAGATACGTTTAAATGTTCAAAACATATGTTTTTTTTAAATATTTTTTTGCTGGTCAATCTATATAATTACATTAAAATAACGTCGATTAAAATTAGAGGAGTTGCGTCGCACTCCTAAGTGACCAAAAGTACGTCACAGTTCTCAGTGACACGGATACGTGAACTAAGCAGTAAGTAAGACGCCTTTCGGTCTTCCAAAAATAGCCCTCCGCGGCCGTTGGCGGGAAGAAATCAATACCTAAGGTCGTCTGCTGTTGTTAGTAATCTGTACCTCGCCGCTTGGTGGCGCTGGAAGGGGGATTTTTTTTCATTGGTTGTCCTAACGTGTCTAAAGGGTTTTCCTGCTCGACACTCTCTTTCAAACAGCGGTTTGATTCAAACATCTGATCACACGTTTCGCAAAATGACGTGGATCAAAGTCACGGGACACGTACATTCTGGAATCATTTTGAACTTTTCCCCCCAAAACATGTTGAGGAATGTCTGCCACAGAAAATGGAGAAAAGAAAAAAAACACGTCAATTTGCAAAAATTTCCGAAACTTTTAAAATAAACTCAGCTCAGCTAGACCACGTAATGGACCTCAAGGCCACGTCACAAAAGAGGAGGTGGGGGTGGGGGCTGGGGGATTTTGGTCACTTTTGTTTAATAAAGTTCACAGTTTCAGTTTGCATAAATATTTTTTGGTGGAACACGTAATGAGGAACACGCAATGAGGAACACGTGATCAGGATCATGTGATGAGGATCATGACGTGGCTTTCCGGGAGGAGTGGAAAATTTTTGGGCGCCATAAAGACCAAATATTTTTTTTTTTAAATTGTATAGGTTTGACTGTGGTTTAAGGTCAAGGTCTTGGACTTTTTTTTTTTCATGTCCACCCACGTCATCAAACTGACGTGTTTGTGGAATTTTTTTTTTTTTGGTTTTCATAAAATGTTAAAAAGATCCTTTACATAGGGATAAGGTTTTGTCATAATTTTGTTCTGTAAAGTTTTGGTATTCAGGAGGTCAAGGCCGTCCCAAGTAAAGGAACTTAAATGACATTGGAAAATTATTTTTTTTGTATGTTAGGATATTTTATATATCATGCAAATCTTAAGTTTGGCCCACATGTTTAGGCCCATAACAGTGTTACCTTTAGGTTACAAGTACGAATGCCTTTGGGGGAAAAGAAAATTTACCCAAAAGTAATTTTTTGAGACTTGTTGATTTTTTGAATTACCAGGTTACTGTTTCAAGAATTGGGGAAAAATGTTTGATTTAGGGCCACCTTAGCAGAGCCTCAACGCTTCGGGAGGTTAAAGGTGAACTTTATGTGGTGTTTGTGTATGTTTGTATGGGGTTAAGTGGAATTTACAATATCATGTAAAGAATAATTTGTGTTGAAATATTCATATTACAGAATTAAAAATATCCACACAAAATTTCTTTACATACACAGGTGATTTTCTAAAGTATTTCAAGGTTTTCCCATAATGAATTATATTTTCTAAAATGTAGTATAGAAACAAAAATAGATTTTAACAGGAATTAAAAAAACAACAAACCCAGCTGTTACAATTGTATATAATATTAAAACAACACAAACATAACATTGTACATACATTAAAGATGTTATTGAAATGTTACAAAAATGCTATAACTTATAAAATAAACCATTTTACAAAGACCGTACTCTCTGGCTGGTGGGAAACGAAATTTTTCCTCTGTACTCGAGCGTGGTGTATCGCTCTTAGCATAGCGAGGTGCACGGATCGATACTTGGCTTAACGAAACTGCTAGGTAGGCCCGATCTCTTACGTGGCGCGCATGAATCTCATTACATATTGGGGGGAAATTCTCGTCTGCAAAAATGAACATTACGTGTATTTTGAAAAATGACAAAATTGGGGTCTGTCCTAAAGTTTGAACACGTCATGTCATTGGGTATATAAGACCATATTATTTCATGTTATATTTACAATTTTCTAGGCTCTACTTAATCAGTCTGCAAAATTTATTTTTAAAAACATTTAAAAAAAACAACAAAAAATTTGAAAAAAGCCTATTTATTTTTAGAACCGAAAAAAATCCGGTAAGTTATGTTCAATTAATATATATATATTTGTTCTATTCAGATCAAATTTTTTTTTAATAATATAAAAAATAGTACGCAATTGTTATGTTAACCATGCAAGATTACGTTTTTATTAGTATAACTCAATTATAATAATTACCTTAAATAAATAGATTTATAAAAGTTTTAAAATATTATCATCATATCACATGATTTTTTATTTATATTTACATAACTTTATCAGTGCATTTTGTCTTATATATATATATAATATATATATATATATATATATATATATATACACATATATGTATATATATGCATGTGTGTGTGAGTGTGTGTGTGTAATTGTGCATATTTTTGTGTGTGTGTGTCTCTGTGTTAACTTTCCAGCAACTGCACACACCTTCCTGTGTCTGTATACCAAGTTGTCAATAAAATGCTTCCCTGTGCTCTATGAGGCGAGCTCACTTAACTTGCTGACTTTTATAAAAGTCACTAGAATTTGACCCAAAATTTATTTTTACCCGTGCAGTCTCCAAACTATGGCCAAATCCGACAAGACTTTAGTTGATCTGAAAAGAATTACCGACGAGTGGAAGAATTCTGAAACTGTCAAAGGTGAGAAAGATCTACGAAAAGATATGTGAAAAGATCTGTAGAAATATCTGTAAGATCTGTAAAAATAACTGTAAATAAGTAACGAAATGCCTGAAAAATTATACAAAGAAATATCTCTAAAACGATATGCAAAATTAACTGTGGAAAGATCTATAGAATAAAAATATGTAAAAAGATCTATAGAATTGTCTGTGAAAAGATCTAAAGAAGTATCTGTAAAAAGATCTATAGAGTTTACGACCTAAATCTGGTGTTCTCCTAATTATAAATGGTTTTAATCATCATAAAATAATGATCTCATCTGAGATTGGGAGAAAACTACAGGAAAAGTTTATGTATAAATATTTATGAATTCAACATAAGCATACAACTTTCAAACTAAAAATTTAATAAATTAATAAATATTTTGAAAAACAACATACAACTGACCACTCATATGTTGTTTTGACCAAGTCTAGCTATACATCAGAGCACATAGACATACACTTGGAATATGTTACACAGGAGACAAAATCAATAAGAATGTGACTTATAGTAGTGCTGTGTTTACAATGTACAGGTCAAGCTCATTTCAAAAACATCAAACTGACCCTCACCGACGTCCAGTGGACCGAGGTCAAGTGTCTGACGGACCTGGAGAGGGCCCAAACACCGAAGGTATAATATGCTATTTTTGACCTCTCTTTTTTTTTTCAAAATTAGTCTGAGATTTGTAAAGTCATTATGACCTAAGGTGGAAGAGACTTAATGATCTAATTAGGAAAAGCAATCATGACCTAGAGACAAAAAATCGTCATGGCCTAAGGAGGAAAAGTAATTATGACCTGAGAAGGAAGAGCTTCCTGGGGACGATGTATATATTTTTTTATCATTTCTGTTTTCATTATGTCTACAGTTTAGATGAGATTTTTACTTTTGTGTAACTCTTACATTTTTTGGATATTTATCACCTTTAAGTAAATCATTTGGCCATAGAATTGAGCGATGTCCCCTCTTTATCTATTTGCCATAGAAATGAAGCATGTCTCATGTTTATCTCTCAGCCAAAGAATTGAGGCATTTCCCATGTTAATCTCTTAGCCATAGAATCGAAGAACTTCCCATGTTTATCTAATAGCGCCAGAAATGAAGCATTTCTCATGTTTATTTCAAAGCCTTATAGTTGAAGCATTTCCCATGTTTATCTAAAGGCCTTAGAATTGAAACATTTCCCCTGTTTATCTCATAGCCATATAATTGAAGATTTCCCATGTTTATCTAAAAGCCTTAGAATTGAAACATTTCCCATGTTTATCTCATAGCCTTAGAATTGAAACATTTGCCCTGTTTATCTCATAGCATTAAAATTGAAAATTTCCCATGTTTATCTCATAGCCTTAGAATTGAAACATTTCCAATGTTTATCTCATAGCCATAGAATTGAAGCATTTCCCATGTTTATCTCATAGCCATAAAAGTGAAGCATTTCCCATGTTTATCTCATAGCCTTAGAATTGAAGCATTTCCAATGTTTATCTCATAGCCATAGAATTGAAGCATTTCCCATGTTCACCCCCATCATCTTCTCTTAGGCTGCTGCCCAAAATACCAGCTATCAAAGACAGCACTTCGACAAGGTCAAGGCCAAAATGGCCAATCAAGTCGGAACACATGTGACCATCACCTCAGGTGTTGTTAAAGGTGAGTTTGGTCAATGTGTGCTCTAATGTAGTTGTGTGATGTGTTGTGATATTTGAGTGTTGTGATATGAAATGAATGGTTTGTAATATGTGGTCAGTTGTCTGTTGTGTTGTAAAATATCAGCTTGGTGTTGTCTTTCGAAAGTAGTTTCTGGTGTGAATTTGAAGTTTAATATATTGATGAGTTTTGTTGATATTGTACCGTTAAGCTATCGGCTACTCACTGTATGTGAAACCTAACGTTTTAGCACCTCAGCTTGTTCCCTGTCTGTTGAAAGTCAGTGTCCTAACTTTGTTATTGTGTTCCCTGTCTATTGAAAGGTCTGCTTCATAATGTTGCCATTTTATTCACCTGACTATTGAAGGTCTATGTCATAAAATCTGCCATGTTGTTCCCTGTCTTTTGAAGGTCTGTGTAATAACTTTGCCATTCCGTTGTCTGGACTGCCCAAGCCTGTTAATGACGTCATTGGGTCTGCAGTGGAGGTTGATGTGGGGACTGCTGAGATAGGCTCAGATCAGACGATGGAGGCGTTTATTAAAAGTTCCCCAAAAAAGGACCAAATGGCTGGAAACTCACCCCAGTCGTCTGCTGGAGCTTCGGGATCTTTTTACACTGGTTAGTTCCAATTTGTAAGCTTTAAAAAAAAACAATTATTGTCATATATTTTCAGAACACTTTATGTATGGTCTCTGTGGACCCCTTAGGCATGGTATCTCTGAACACTACTTAAATAGTCTTTGTGATTACCTCTATCAAATCTGTGTCAGATGTTCCCAACCGTGTGGGCCTTGAAGATATGAAATGCGGTGTCAGAATCACAAACAGTCTTATCCTTCAAAAGTCTTGCCCAAAAAACATGTGTCAATAGGACAGTTTACATTGCAAAATATTTTAAAGTTTTTAAATACTGTACTTTTAAAAAACATGCTTGCAATTTTTTAATGTTAAAAATATTCCCCACGCCAGATTTTTGCTTTTAAATTGCAAATGCATTAAAAATATACTACTTAAAAATGCTAACATTGTATTACTTTTTGATGTAGGTACTTTTTCCGGGGAAGCTCGACTCCGAGGAGAAGTTATTGTTGAAGACAACAAAAGTGTTGAGCAGTGCTCCATTGCCGAGGTGGTCAGATGTTTGAAGGGGAAGTCAAAACACGTTGAAAATCTGAGTGCTTCTGAAGACTTCACAGTTCGGTGGAGTATTAGAGGAGAGTGTGTCTTTCACCTGGGTACATAAGGAGACATGAGAGTACAATGTCTTTCACCTGGGAAAAATATGCTGATTTAAAATCCAATGATTAAATTATGGGTTAAAAAATATGATTGGATTTCGTAAATTTTAGTGTAGCTGAAAAAAAAATATTATTTTCTTTCATGGATCAATGAATTATTTAGATTTGATTGCTGTAATGATTTGACTGCTCTAATGATTTGACCTCTGTAATGATTTGCCTGCTGTAATGATTTGAGTGATGTAATGATTGGAGTCATTTCAATGTAGAAATCAATTTAAATTTTAGGTATACTTGGGAACAAGTTGACATTATTAGTCTCTTAAAATGTGTGAATTGTTAATAATACTGTAACTAAATAATTGTTATGCACAAGAAGACTAGTCAGTAACTAATAAAACGCTCTGACTGAAAAAATACTCCAAAACACATTTCAATTTTGCCCTTTGTTGCATGCTGCTAAATTTTGTTTCTTGAATAAAAAAATAATATGAATAATTTGATTTGTGGTGAAGCTGAGAATAATGTGTAAAATTTAATATAAACCAACTTTTTATTTGAATTTTGTAAATATGTATATTATAACGAATAAAATTGCTTGCTTGCAATGCATACACAATAGCCCTATATGATGATACTTATGGCCATATTTTATGAAAAACAATTATTAAAATTTAATTATTAAATATTGATGTTATATGTTGTCTTAAGTAACAATTGAATTCATATTTGTCATGAAAAACGCTACCAAATTCAATAAAAGTGAACATATTAAATCTATAAAATTTGCATTTGATTTATTTCACATACATGTAGATTGCTATTTGTCTTTTTTTTTAAAACTATCTATTGCCTATTAAAAGGTCTTGTAGTGGGCATGCAAAATCGAATGAAAAAATATATAATTAAACAATTTTAAAAAAAGAAAGATTTGTCTTTAGAAGAGCTGTCAAAGAGTTAATCAAAATCCATTAAAGTATGAATTAAAACTATTTCAGAAAAGCAACAAAAATATCCAGAATAACTGTACGTCTCGGTGTGTCATTGTTGTTGCTGTGGTTTTTTGTTGGTGGCATTTTGTCATTGGTGATGGTGTTTTGGGGGTGGTGTAGACCATTGCGATAAAAACATGGTAAAGTGTTCATGGTTGACTTCTCTTTCAATTAGTCAGCGTTTGGCCGAATCTTCTATTTCTATATTTTCACTGCTTTCTCTGATAACTAAACCATTTAAGTTTACAATTGATCTGATATATACCAAAAGATCAATATTATTTGGTAAAAGGTCAAGAAGTTGTCGATAAATTCCCTGGAATGTACACTGGCAGAAATGGGATGACCAAATTTTTCCCCAAAGTGTTTTCCCCATTTTTAAATAAAGATGTAGGGGCGACCACTGGTTTTCCCACAACTATATATAAAGAACTCACAAAATGGTGCATCTCCAATCTATATTCTAAGTTTATGAAGTAGTTTTGAAACAAAAATGTCTCTTAAAAGCATATATGGCCATGTTTGTTGCAATTTCTACCCAAAAAACCATGTCTGGCGCTATTAAGTTATCCACAAAGTTTTTAAAGAGATTATTGGCGCAAAAATCACCAGTTTTCGATAAATAATGCAAAAATCGACAATAAGCCAAAATCCATGCTGATAAAAAGCTTCCAAAAAAGTCCCTAAAGTTAAATTAAATGCTTAAAAATACTACACGAAAAATTCCCAATCAATCTCATGCACATTCCCATCTGAAAAAAACAACAAAAAAAACACAACATTTTTTACCAAGATCGTTCCGTTTCTTCATGACGTGGTTTGAAATTTTAAAAACAAAATATTCTAGAAGAATATAAAAATAACCAAATGTGTATTTCCATTAAATGGCCAATGAAATCAAATCGCCCACGTGATCTAAGGCTTCGAGTATATAAGTCTTTGATTCTCTTAGATACTATATTCAAAATTTCAAAAAAGAGGTTTTTAACGCAGCTGTTACTTTGCTAAATACATATCGGACTGTTTCTGTTAAAGTATTTCTTTACAAAGTAGAAGGTAGGTCTTCCATGGAGCAGATCAACGCCATTTTCATAACTTTAAAAAAAAAATTTGTTTGTGGATATATTCATTTTTGTTTAAAAGCCTGAGGTCATTCTGAAATATGCAACAACAACAATAGAAAAATAAATTTTTTTTTTTTTTTTATAAATTTAAAAAAAAAAAGATTTCAGAATCGAGAAAACAAAGCAAAAACTCCTAGCGCTATTCGAATTTTGTGGATATATTCATTTTTGTTTAAAAGCCTGAGGTCATTCTGAAATATGCAACAACAACAATAGAAAAATAAATTTTTTTTTTTTTTTTATAAATTTAAAAAAAAAAAAGATTTCAGAATCGAGAAAACAAAGCAAAGACTCCTAGCGCTATTCGAATGTATATCACTTGATGAAAAAGTTGAAATTATGAACATACAATTTGCTGGCTTCAAGGTTTCACACCATTTCAGGCAGCTATAAGAGTTTTAAATTTGATTTGCTTAGATTGAAAGACGTTCGTCTCACACTGGTGTGTAAAATATATTTCTAAAACAGTTCAGTGCAATAATTCTCACTGTACTGCATCATTCAAAAGGTTTCAAATGCATTGAATAATGTTACAAAATTCATCCCAATTTAAAAAAAAATAAAAAAAATTTTAAATATATAAAACTACAACAAGATGTAACCATTAAAAAATGTATTTTTGTTAATGTTCCTTTCCTTTTTTTAAATTTAAAAGTTTTTCAGAATAATTATGAAATAAAAATAAGTATATAGATATATATATAATTTTTTTTTTAAATGTAGCTTTTAAAAAGAATCTATTTCCCAGTTTTCCTGGATTCTTCTAGGAAAATGATAGTTGACGTCAGGCAAGCGATACAGGAATATAAAAGGGAGCATGGATTAAAAGGTACGTTTATATGTGAACGTTTCACTAAACTAGATTTAACTCTAATGTATTTTTTCTTCCAAAACTAACCTGCTAGAGCAATGGATTTTAAAGTTGACCCTCATAAGGGCGCAAATAACAGTCCATGAGTCATTAAGAAAAGTCTAATGGGCACTAATAACAGTTCAAGAGGCACTAAGAACAGTCTAACGGGCACTAAGAATAGTCTAAAGAGTTCTAAGAATTGTCTAAGGGGCACTAAAAACAGTTTAAGGGGCACTAAGAACAGTCTAAGAAGAGATAAGAACAGTCTAAAGTGCACTTAAATCAGCCCACGAGCCACTAAGAACAGTCTAAGAGGCAGCCTAAGGAGAATTAAGAAAATTCTAGTGGCACCAAGAACAGGCTAAGTGGCAGTAAGAACGATATATATGGTACTAAGAACAGTCTCAGGGTCTAAATGGTACTAAGACCAATCCAAGTGGCACTAAGAACATTTTAAGAAGCATTAAGAAAAGTCTAAAAAGAATTAAGAACCTTCTAAACTGCACTAAGAACAAGCCTAAGGATTGCTATGAACACCCAAAGGCTGGCGCTGAGGAAGTTCATCAATAAAAAGTTCATACGCTTACAATTTTAAAAACACTATTTTGATTGTCTTTGTTTAAAAACAAGCCCAGTGTAAGCATTACTGATATAATTTCTGGAAAGGACCCTTGAGATGTCAAATTATAAGACGTGGCCTGTAACAACAATACATGACAGATGAATGAGGTGCATTGAACAGACAATGCTTGGAATTGAGCTCAAGGTGGAGTCATCCACTGATTTTTACAACAACAAAAAACTTTCAAGAGATGCAGATATATTTTTAAAAAAGAAAGATTTTATTTCTCTCCTACCCATTTTTAACTCTATTTTAATCATTGTCGTGCCTTAAGGATGTCGTATCCATGGATCACGTTAACCAGTTCACTGCCGATTTTGTTAAAGTAAAAGGGACATATGTATTTAATTATGTTAAATCATATACTACTCTTTTTGAGTTTAATTGCATATGTGGTCATATACAATTTTATGCTAAATAATGCTTGCAACTAAATTGACTTATGGGGGGGGGGGCGGGAAAAGGGGGCGGGGGGGGGGGTGGGGTTCGTCAGAATGACTGTATGGCTTTACGTGTGAGTTGGCCGATAACAGTTTGAGAACCTTTGTTCTTGATCTGACGGTCCAGGCCCCCACACCACTGTATGTTTTAGCTGGACTCCTCCGCCAGCTAGAATTAGGTTAGTATTACTTTTACAAAGGTTGACTTCTAGAAGACGATGCAGCTGAAAAAATCTCCTCCACCTACGAGTTGATACACAAAAACACTATATCCATACTTTATCTCAGAGGCGCAGCTAGAGTGTTTGGCACCCCGAGGGGAAAAGATTCATTTTAAAGAGCCTCCCCTTTTTTTCTTTTAACTCTCAAACCCATTATTTTTTATCAATGAAAAAATATCAAATGACATTTTGGGGCCTCTAACTAGTTTGGCGCCCAGGGACATATGTGCCCCCCATCTACGTCTCTTCTTTATCTAACACACAAATTTAGCATAATGATTCACAAACTAGATTAAGATTCTAACTTTTGAATCCTCTATTGTCAAAAATGTTAATGCAAGTAAATACAACTCAATGCAAATAAATGCGCCCTTTCAACTAAAATAGTCAAAATTAGAGTATATTCTTAAACTTGCAAGGATCTAGCCTTAATTAAATTTGTTTATTAACGATTGATCAATGAGGACCTAATCTTTCAATAATTATAATTCATTTTTGTTATTAATGCCACTCATTCGTGAAAATGATAATGTGACATTAATTGAGGACTTGTATTTTGTGACTTTTTATAAATATTTAATTTATACTTTTTTAATTTGTCTTTTTGTTGTACTGATGAAGGCAAGTGCCGAAACGTATACTTTTGTATTCTGTAAAATTATTGTTAAAGCTTAACTTATATTGTTCTATAGATACAAATTATTGTTCGTGTCTAATTAATCTGTGTCTTTTATAAAGCTCGAAATACAGCAGTGCCTTCCCCCAAATGGACCCAACGTAATTTAATTGCTCTCACATGTCTATCGATTCCCAGGTCCTGTAAATAAGAACAATGTAGTACTCTCAAACCGTAAAGTGGAGTGGTCTTCATTGCAAAAGGAGGTATGAAAAGAAAAAAAAAGTTTTAATGCTAAATGTTGTCGAAAGCAGTGCTGCGAAATCACAATCGTATTTCTGTTATCTTTCAAATGTTTTTCTTAGAGACGTGGATTTAATTTTTTTTAAATTATTGTATTTTGAATTATTGTATATGTCGACTAAAATGAACAGATCAAATTTTTTAATGCAGTGGTCACAAAACCGATTTGTGACAGTGGGCCCCAAAAGTAAAGCGACGCCTCTGGCCGGAAGTAAATATTTGCGGCCGGAGAAGGGGTTACAGTATTTTATTTGTTTGTTTTTTTGGGGGGAGAAGGTAAGATGTTAAAAGGACAGATATGTGGTGCAATTCTGCCACACTGGCATTTTCTCTTTTTCAAACAGTGTTTGCAAAGGCCATCATGATTTGTAAGTATATTTTGTAATTTGTTCTTACATCAAATTCTGCAATTAAGGCTCCTTTCTATTCTTTCACGTCTGTGCATTTTTATATTTTTTTTTACATTTTTAACTCCTGAGGAAAATACTATTCTCTTTTTGCAGCTATCATCGTAAGTGCCGAAAAAAATAATATTTTTAACGTATTCATTTCAATACGTTATGCCTTAGTTTAAGCAGCCACCATTGGTGTTTTTTTTTCCCTCCCATGGTTTATGCTGATAGCTTGAAAAATACCAGTCTCAACTCAGAAAACCTATTCATAAAAATCAATGGTCAGATTGCGATTGGCCCTGAATTCTTATGTTGTGATCTATCCACGCTATCATTGTCCTGTGCGATGGCAAACAAGACTGATGGAGTGTGTTCTTTGTCATAATAACCATTAAGAATCCGTGGGCTCAGCCGAAGACATCCATCCCAAATACACTGTCAAGCGCTGAAGGTAGCTTGGTGCTTATAGGGAGTACATTTTGGTGTCCGCCGTAACCAACAAAGGAATTTGGTGAGATTTTCTCTCTGTGAGTTGGTCATTACTTGTATTTCCCTTTCAGGATGATGATGATTATTCTTCGGTTGAAAACGAAGAGTGTGACTTTTCTACGAAGATTGGTACTGAGGTGGAAATTACCTCTGGGAGGCTGATAGGTAACGTGTTTGGGTAATGGTAGTGGTTATTGGTGGGTGGGGGTTACATACCAAATGTGTGCTTCGTCGCGCTTATCAGAAGTGATCACTAAAAAAAAAATGAAAAAAAACGCAAATGTCTTTTTTAAATGTTGATTTGGGCTTATGACCAGGAGTCAAATAGAAGCTGATCAAAGTGATGTATCTAGAAAATATAAAACAAAGTCAATAACTAGATTAGCATCAATAGGAGCCAGAATGATCAATACATCGACCGTGGTCCCTCAACATAAAGAAGTCGAAGAAGTTCATCATATTATTCATATCTGAAGGCCCACGATCAATTTATTGATCTTATTGGCTCCCGTTTTAAATTCAGATTTTGCCTTCTCTTAGATGAGTTGCCATCCACCCGGGGTGCCTGGAATGTTGGCTTTGGAGTGAGCTTCATATATCCAGCAAAAGGATTAATATTAAAAGTCATTCTTCACTCTTTATCCGCCATTGCGACATTCAGAGTCAAGGAAATGTGCTGCATCCAATTTCAAAGCCTTCCTACTTCAAATAATCTGAAGCAAGAAAACTAAAGTAGCACATAACACACAGAAAAATTATGAAGAAAATAAAAAAATGTAATAATAATATATATTTTTTTATTTACGGCAAACCTTCATTTTTGGCTACCTTTTAAATCACTTTTTTAAGAAGTTTGAGTTTTTTTTTACTGTATTCTCGAAGAAGATATTTGACCAAAGAATAGAGAGTCTATAAATTAACGTTTCATTTAACAGGCCTTCCCAAATTTTTGCCACTGTCGCTTGACGGCCTACAGCAGTTCGTCATTGATTTGATCAAAAAACCTATTGTGATTGAACTGAAAAAAGAAAAAGATGCTAACATGGATGATATCACGTTTACAGAGGATGAAATAGACCTCTTTAAAGTTTATTCTGGTAAGCAAACTTTATTTTATTTCGATAGGTGTTAAACGACAGTGTCAATGAAAAGTAGAACTTAAATCAATAACCGGTGAATATACAGTCCCATGTCTGTCTCACAGCAAGGCTAGACTAAAATTTATTAAGGGATAAAACATTTGTCAAATTAATTTATTAATGCTGTCGGGAGCCTTTAATTTCTAATACTTTTTTTTGAGCCATAACCTTTCTCACTCGTGTTGCAACAATCTAACGTCAAATTGGAGATGGCGTCCGAGGGTCGTTGAGCTAGAGCTCATAATAGCCCCCCCCCCCCTTCCCGGCACACCTCCACACGGGCCAGACGCTGGGTCTCCCCGTCGCCAGTTTTTTTGAGCCATAACCTTGCTCACTCGTGTTGCAACAATATAACGACAAATTGGAGATGGCGTCCGAGGGTCGTTGAGCTAGAGCTCATAATAGCCCCCCCCCCTTCCCGGCACACCTCCACACGGGCCAGACGCTGGGTCTCCCCGTCGCCAGACGGTGTTGCAGCATGTCGGGAATCTCCCCCCCCCTGACCTGGGAGACGTCCGGTCGACTGAAAACGTTGCGTTTATAACGTCCACGGTCCACTCTTCTTGGGTCTTGGCTGCTTTGCTTCCTCTCCGGTGGAAGGCGTTGCATCACCTCCCCCCACCGTCCAAGGAGCTGTTCGGTCGGGACGAGAGCTGGGACAAAACGGTCGCCTAGGAGCGGCTTTCTCAGCGCCGCGTAGTTAAAATCATCGGCAAGGATTTTAACCGCCGCCCAGGTCTCATAGCCATTAACGGCAACAAGTCATCATGCTTACTTCCGTTGCGTTGGGAGTCATGCGAGGTTGCCGGGTTTTTTTTTTGCTTTGGCATGGAACCTCCCTACTAGTCAGGCACGCCGCGAAGAAGCAAACCCAAATGTGACACCTCCAAGTTGCCTCGGTGGTGCGGGACGCCGACTTAGAGGCGTTCAGTCTTCCTCCTCCCTGGCAACAATCTAACAGACAACTCGTGTTGCAACAATCCGGTAACAGACAACTCGTGTTGCAACAATCCGGTAACAGACAACTCGTGTTGCAACAATCCGGTAACAGACAACTCGTGTTGCAACAATCCGGTAACAGACAACTCGTGTTGCAACAATCCGGTAACAGACAACTCGTGTTGCAACAATCCGGTAACAGACAACTCGTGTTGCAACAATCCGGTAACAGACAACTCGTGTTGCAACAATCCGGTAACAGACAACTCGTGTTGCAACAATCCGGTAACAGACAACTCGTGTTGCAACAATCCGGTAACAGACAACTCGTGTTGCAACAATCCGGTAACAGACAACTCGTGTTGCAACAATCCGGTAACAGACAACTCGTGTTGCAACAATCCGGTAACAGACAACTCGTGTTGCAGCAATCATGCTAGAGACAACTCTTCGATGGCTTGAGACTTTGATCTTTATGTTTCTGCTAACTTGATTCACCCCACCCCTTGCACTACCCAGGTCGACACTCTCCACTATAAATGTGTTTAAACAAAGCTTAAGAGTAGGTATATTCATAACTTTGGCAGTACAGTGGATTCTGAATTTCGTTTTTAGATAGCCATGTATACCATAATTAAAGGGAAACAAATTGAAAAGGTCAAATGAACATGGCAACATTTGTATTTTCTGAAATCTCAGTTAACTGATGTATTAGTTTTAGTTGAATGAGATTAGATCAATGATACTAATAACATCTTATTTTCAGTTAATCCAATGAGTTTTAGTTATTTTATCAAATTCATGCTATCCTAAAAATTGATATAAGAACTGTAATGTGTGTAGGCTATGTAAGGTGTGTAGCATATGTAAGGTGTGTAGCATATGTAAGGTGTGTAAGGTTTATAAGGTGTGTAAGGTATGTAAGGTGTATTAGGTATGTAAGGTATGTAGGGTATTAATGTGTGTAAGGTATGTAAGGTATGTAAGGTGTATTAGGTTATGTAAGGTGTGTAAGGTGTGTAGGGTATGTAAGGTGTGTATGGTATCTAAGGAGTGTAGAGTATGTAAGGTGTAAGGTGTGTATGATGTGTAGGATATGTCAGTTGTTTAAAGTATGTAAGGTGTTTAAGGTATCTAAGGTGTGTAGAGTATGTAAGGTGTGTAAGGTATGTAAGCTGTGTAAGGTATGTAAGGTGTTTAAGGTATGTAAGGTGTGTAGAGTATGTAACGTATGTAAGGTGTTTAAGTTATGTAAGGTCTGTAAAAGTCAAAAGCGTCACAGTTCCAAGTTAAACTTGCATTAAGACAACCGAATTCGCAACTGTGCTTGGCAAACTAATCTCTTGATACGCACCTGAACAACAGTTTATCGTTTAACCCTCTTAGGAAGTCAAATTATCCTTTAAGCCAAGCGGTAATCTTCCTATGTCCGTGTAAGCTCAAGGACCCAAGATCGAAATAAGTGAGCTGTACTATGGACAGGACATAAATAAAATAGCTTTTTCGTTGACCTTCAGATACGACCTTACCCGACATAGGGTGAGGGTGTCTCAAAATTATTTGGCGATCACTGGTCTAAAATTGCAAAGTCTAAAATAAGAGCGCGCAACAAGTGTGCCGCAGAACACCAGTGTGCCGCACGCTGCTGCCAGGTGTGCCGCAGCATTAGGATCTCCAAAATCAAAATGAATTTTTTGAGATATGGAATGATAGGACGCTAAAATGATACGTCATGTACATCATGCTTGATAAATGGATAATTAAACATGGTTGCTTCAACAGGTGTTCAACAGTTCCCTATGTCTTTCATGTTATTACTCGTGGCGTGCCTCGAAATTATGGGGTTTGCTTAGGTGTGCCGTGAGAGAAAAAATGTGGTGTAGAGCACTCAAGGTCTAAACTTCGAATTTGACACATTTAAAAAAAAAATTAGAACAATAATTGAATTGTGCATTTTTTCATTTTTCGATTAGCCACATTCAAATGCCAGGTAAAGTTGAAAGGAGATGTAATCTTCAAAACTTCAACCTGTTTCGGGGTGTATCAGAGTTGTCTCGAAGTTCCTATAAGTGATATTATAGGGAAAACATCCTGGACTGTGGAGGGAAAATGCACATTCCATCTTAGACTGAACGATAGACAGTGATGGGATAGCATGACATCTTGGATGACTCCTTTAAGATAAATGAATTTGTTTTTTTAAATCATTCAGTCGTTTAAAATTGCATTTTAATTTAATGTTTTATTACTGCTATTGTCTATTATAAATATAATGCCTTTCTAAACCTAGAGTAAGAACACATATCAGTATATAACATATACATATATAATTAAATTGTATTTTTTTTTAAGTTATTTAATTTAACTTAGTAAGAAAGTGAGTTGAATTCTACACTGCCTTTTAACGTTAACTATATATGTACACAACTGAACAATTCTTTCTAGATATCCAACGTATTTGCATTATTGTTGCATTATTGTTGCATTATTGTTGCATTATTGTTGTATTATTGTTGCATTATTGTTGTATTATTGTTGCATTATCGTTGCATTATTGTTGCATTATTGTTGCATTATTGTTGCATTATTGTTGCATTATTGTTGCATTATTGTTGTATTATTGTTGTATTATTGTTGCATTATTGTTGTATTATTGTTGCATTATCGTTGCATTGTTGTTGCATTATTGTTGCATTATTGTTGAATTATTGTTGCATTATTGTTGCATTATTGATGTTTTATTGTTGTATTATTGTTGTCTTATTTTTGTAGTATTGTGGTCTTATTGTTGTATTATTGTGGTAGTATTGTTGTCTTATTGCTGTCTTATTGAAGTAGTATTGTTGTTTTATTGTTGTAGCATTGTTGTCTTATTGTTGTCTTATTGTTGTCTAATTGTTGTAATATTGTCTTATTGTTGTCTTATTGTTGTAGCATTGTTGTCTTATTGTTGTCTTATTGTTGTCTTATTGTTGTCTTATTGTTGTCTTATTGTTGTCTTATTGTTGTCTTATTGTTGTCTTTTTGTTGTATTAGTGTTGTCTTATTGTTGTCTTATTGTTGTCTTATTGTTGTATTATCGTTGTAGTATTGCATAAATGAAAGTGTACATCAATGTCTATTAATATAAATGTATGGGTTTTTGTTTGTTTGTTTTTTTGTTAAGGGAGGGGATGGTGTAGTATTATGACACTTATAGATCCAGGGGCGTAGGGACTTCGTCCCATCGTGTGAGCATACATTGCTATTTCAGACGACCATTCCAATAAACCATTTATATCTTCATGTTCGGAAATAACTGATATACCTAGCCCAATGTTTGTTATTGAGTGACACGATAAATAGAAATTTATGAAGCTTTGCTTTTAATGTTTGTGATATTTAAAACTATTTCTCAATTTAAAAAGACCCATAAAGATATTTAGAAACATGTCTATCACATGATATGCATATTCTACAACAATCAGCTGTTTGAAATGAAATGGCGTTAAGTTAAGTTTATGTCCACACTTAAATTATTTAATCCTCACGTGAGTGTTTAAACACTGTGTTGCTTTGCTTTTTGATTATACAATAAAATTTTTGATTTCCCCCCAAAATGCTATGTTTGAATTTGTATCAATTTTGACTGATGTTGTATGTGAGAGGATTTCAACATGGTACATAATAAAAAGTCTTCAAGTTGCAGTTTTAAAATATTGAGCCCAACAACATCTCAAAGCCATTTATCTCATGCGTATTTATTTAGCACTACCGTTGTTTTCAAATCTGTAGCACACTTGGATTTTTTTACTCTCATAAAAATTTACCCACCATTTTTCACGCCCTTGAAATGAGTATAGAAAAAATGATTCAATGAAACATCCGTGTATTACACAACAATTTTAAACTAACGATTTATTCACGAATATTCATGTCTGTAACATTCTAGGGTTTTAAAATTGTAAACTTAATGTTTCGGGGGAAAAATAAAAAAAGCTTGCAACACTTTGTTGTTGGTTTTTTTTTTTTAAATCTATAAATCCCTAATTTCTGGTCTGCAAAAACAGCAGACCTAAACATTTGGTTGTGTGCAGAAGAAGACAAAGAAGTCTATTGAAAACAAGGTTGTACCGCCCTAAAAGGGTTGCACCACATAATAGGAATGTAACAACTAATAGAATTGTACCGACTAAAAGAGTTGTACCAACTGAAAGGGTTGCACCGACTTAAATGGAGAATGTAATAGTTCCTGAACTTAATAAGTTGGAGATATAAAAAGTTAATTATTTTTTTTCAAAATTTCAATGAATTTTTTTTTTAAAAACCTAAATAATATATATTTACATAGACTATATTACTTTTTTTTTATTTGGTAAAATATAGTTCTGAAATAAAGTTAGGTTATTGTATGTATGTAAGTTATAAGAAAAGGTAAAAACAAATTATTTGATGCATTTTTATATCAGAGAAATAGTAACTATTCAATTTAAAATAAATATAAAGCCCATATATATAATATATATAATGTATATTATACATATATATATACATATATATATATATATTTATATAAGAGAAAAAATATATATAAAATATAAAATAAATATAAAACATATATATAAAATATATATAATATATAATATATATATATATATATATATATATATATATATATATATATATATATATATATATATATATATATATAGTCTATATAGGCCTTGTAGTTATCTGTTAAGTTTAAAATCATGTGTTATTTCATGATAAGAATCACTAGACAAGGACCATATCCTTTAACCTAACAAGTAATCAAGACCTGAATGTTACGCTGAGCAAAGCGAGGCGCGCGGATCGATCCGGTCTCGCTGTGCACAGAGTTGGTATCGAGGCTAGTCACCGAAACCTGTGGTAAGCAGGACCGCGTCTCTTACGTGGCGCGTACTGCAGACCTCGGCGCAGGCAAAAATTTGGGTTACATGTTTGGGGGAATTCTCAACTGCAAAAATGGCCATGACGTGGATTTTGAAAAATAATCAAATTCGCGCATGTCCAAAAATTTGGACACGTAATTTTAGTGGGTATATAAGGGACCTACATGTCTCCCGGGGTCTGAGAAATTATTCAGTTAACTTTTCAACAAAGTTGTATTTTTGGTTTTCATACTAAGAAGTCATCTAAAAAGGTAAAAAAAAATCATACATTTTTTAAAGTTTTTGTTTTTTGTTAGTTAGTTGATGTTTTTAGATTTTTAAAAAAAATGTAGGTCAACATTAGTTAATACAAACCACTTAAACATAATTACTGCTAGTTATATATGTAATGGAAATACAGGTGCATTATTTATTGGCTACTATTATATGACTAGGACAGTGAAGTTTTTCAACATTGTTAACAGCATCATGTGATATTATGGATGATTCTACAAATTATTAATTAATGGATACGTTTAGATTTTAATTGTGGATAATGTATGTAACAGTGGATAGTGTATAGAAAAGTACATATGACTTGTATGTATATGTATGTATGTAGTTATGTAAAATTGTGTATGTATATGACTGTATGTGTTTGAAAGAGAGAGAAAGAAATAGAGAGAAATAGAAACTGAGGAAGCAGGTCCCTCTGTTTCTTTACTTTTCAGGGTAACTACAGATATTTTCTAGTATTAACTCAAAATTTTTTTTTTTTTTAAATTTCATTTTTCAGACCTTAAGCAGCAATGGCCAGATCACAGAAGAATTGTGTTGATTTGAAAGAAATTATAAATGAATGGAAGAATTTGGAGAAGGTGAAAGGTAAGAAATTCTACAGACAGAAATAAAATCTCTCCCCTTGTGTAGGACTTTTGCTTCTGTGATGGGAAAATTTGAACATCCTGACACATATTTGGTCTTATATCAACTGGAGACACACATTATAGCTTCAATTAACCAGAGACGCACATATAGCTTCATTTGACCAGAGAAACACATATAGCTTCAATTATTGAACTTATTAAGGAATTAACAGTTTCTTTGTGTTGGGGGTGGGGTATAATCCATATATAACCTTTCCAACATAGGTGACATACAACTATATGATTCAGCCCAGGCACATAGTGTTAGATTGACCAATAGATGACAGAACTCTTTAGTTAAAGCTCAGACATCAAAAGACACATTTTTTATCATACATTTATTTATTTTTTTTTGCAAAGAAGATATTTTATTTATGCAAGATCATAATTTCGTTGTCTTATGTTTACAGGTGAAGCTAATCTTAGAAACCTGAAACTGTCAGTCACAAACGTCCAGTGGACTAATGTCACGTGTCTGTCTGACCCGGGCAAGACGCAGACAGCAAAGGTAAAGGCCTAGAGTGTGGATAACTGAAATGCCTGACTGTAACTTTAAGTAATTGTGTTAAATCTTGATATTGAAAAGTACCCAAACTGTGTCAGTTTTGATTCGCAAATAATCGACTTGTTGATTCAAGTTTTGAAAATTATCTCTCTTTTTCTCTCACTTCTCCTTTAGGTTTCTGCTGAATATACCAGTGAGCAGAAAGATCGACTTGCCAAGGTCAGTGCAAACTATCCCAACCAGATTGGTACCCACGTGACCATTCAAAAAGGATATGTCAAAGGTAAGCCAGGAGTTATACCCTACCTCCACTGGTCCTCTAGAATGTAAACTATTGTATTTCATGAAATGTATAGACTTGTGTCTCAATTTGAACTGACACAACTAATTCCTATCTGATTCTGTTTGAAGATCTGCACAAGACCTTCACCCTCCCGTTGGCTGGACTACCGAAAGCCATCACAGATGTCCTGGGCTCATCCGTTGAGATTGACGTGGGCACTGCAGAGACCAATGAGCAAAAGATGGAACTGTTTGTCTCGAGTTCCCACAAAATTGACCAAACAGATGGCAAGGCACCCACAGCAGCAGAAGCTACCATTACGTCATCAACCGGAACTTACGTGGGTAAGTTAAAAATTAAAAAAAAATAATAATTAAGAGCTTTAAAATCCAATTGGTCTTTTTATAATTTTAAAATGATCTACTTTGTTAAATGTTTGACTAGATACTATGTTGTTGTTTTTTTAAATATTGATTTAAAATTATTGAATAAAAATATTTTAAGCCTTAAATTAATGCATATGTAACTGTAGCATTCGCAATTTCTATAAAGGTTATGGGCAACCGTTGTATTTTTAAATGTAAGAACTAATATTATCACCATGCTAATGATCGATCTTAAACCCGTTTTGCCCTCTACAGGTCAGTTCTCTGGTAAGGCTGAGCTAAGAGGAGAAGTGATTCTCAATGACAACAAAAGCGTGGAGCAATGCCCCTTCTCAGAGATGGTCACCTGCATCAAGTCAAAGTCCAAAAATGTTGAAACCCTGTGTGTGTCCGATGATGGCTTGACCGTCCACTGGACCATTACGGGAGAGTGTCTGTTCCACCTGGGCACTAAGGCGGCTGTGCAGTGGAGCGAGAGACGCTGAGAACTGCTCGCGCGAAACACGCAACCTTGACATTCCAAATAAACTCAGAAAAATTATTCATGATTGTATATGTAAACGTTAGATGATACATCATGATGTCCTGAATTCAAAACTTTTGTCAAAACCTGATAATGGTACATCATGATGTCCTTAACTCAAAACATTTTTTTTTTAAAATTGATGTTATATTCAGGCAAAATATCAGCTCACTTGATTGACATCTTTTTCTACACTATAGAAACACTAGCTGAGCTAACGTGAAGATGATTTATTTAAAATTGTTTATATTAGATGGTTTGACATGTTAAACTGTGCAAAATTAACACCAAAACAAACGTGTTTTAGCAAAGGTCCCCATATAAAAGGTATTGGGGTAGATCTATCAAAGGTATATGTAAAATTTAGGAATTTGTTATATTTTTTTAAAATTACGTTAGATAACTATTGATTTATTTTAAATTCAAAATATGTTCATATATTTTTTTTTTTAAAGCATATTTGTTTTGAATTGTTATTATTCATTTTTATTCACCAAAGGTATTGACAATATTTCCACAAATGCCCTTAAATTTTCCCAGTAAAAATATTACCATCTAAAATTTATGGCTGAAAACATGTACTGAAGTAAAAAGGTATTTGCTAGACTTAAAAAAAAGGTATTTGTTTGTGTTATGTAATTACCTTTAAATTTTTGGTGATATTATTTTTATACAAGTATGAAGGAAGCGTATTATTAAACTAAATGTTATTAATCATAGATTAAATGTTTGTACTCTAAGATTGAATTGTTGTACTCATAGATTGAATTTTTGTACTCATAAACGAAATGTTTTTACTCATAGATTGAATGTTTGTACTCATAGATTCAATTTTTGTAATCTAAGATTGAATTTTTGTACTCATAGATTGAATTTTTGTACTCATAAACGAAATGTTTGTACTCATAGATTGAATGTTTGTACTTATAGATTAAATGTTTGTACTCATAGATGAAATGTTTGTATTCATAGATTAAATATTTTAATTATATATTAAATATTTGTACTTACAAATTTAATGTTTTTACTCATAAACTAAATGTTAATGTTTGTATTAACAGATTAAATGTCTGTACTCAAATTAAATGTTTTTACTCAAAGATTAAATGTTTTAAATGCTTCTAAAATGAAAAAACCATGCCATCTTGTTGCAACTTGTTTTTCCCTAGGAGATTATTCGTGGCTTTATTCTTCTGTTAGCTACAGTCTCAGCTGTAGCAAATGTCCTACCGTGGCATCGTTAAAATTGTTTATTAATAATTGCGACGACTGTAAATTAAAATTTGTCAAATATCAAAATATAAGGTCGTATAATTTTTTTTTTTTTTTATATTACTTCAAGAAAGAACAAATGAAATTCTTTACCAAGTTTGTTACAAATGTTTGTTTTGATGTTTGTTTTGAGTTTAACGTGTTAAACCTGGATGAAGTTAAAGTTTTGTATTTTTTGTAATTGAATGTAGGATGACTTTTCATGTACCCGGTAGTGAAATTTTTCATACTGTGTTTGCTTCATTAAAAATACTTCCCAAAAATCATTTTTTTTTTATTCTTAGATTCGCCATTTAAATTTATATATTTTTTGAAATCAATATAAAATGTATCATGTTTTATTCATGACTAACGTGAACTGATGTGAATTAAAATTGTATGAAACATTTTATATAAGGTGAATTTTCGATGCATTGTTATCCTTTTAAAGAAATCTCTTCCATGAAACGAAACAATAAATATGAGATATAAAGAAAATCAAAACCAAAATTTCTTTTTTTTTCTCTAATCTTCTAATTTATGTATTTGAAAGTGTGGTTCATTTTGTGGTCTTTTCATCATTATTATTATTATTATAAATTAAGCAGAATTCAAAGGCCAATGAATAAATAAAGTAAAACAACATGTATAATAACTTAAGATGGAGCTTCACCAAATGAATTTTTTTCTTAGCGTTTGGTTATTTTATCTTTAAAATTTGAATTGCAAAGTTTAACTTATATTTGAAAACGATTTTTTTTATTTTTGGTGTTATCTTTTGAAATCAAGTTTTAGAATATTCAAGTAAGATTTTGCAAAATGCAAAAGAGGCTCCTCCACCCAATACTTCCACCCCCCCCCCACACACACACACACAGATGAATTGTAAACAGAAAGAGCAAAAATTAACGTTTCGAAGGTAAAAATAAAAACAAAAAAATTGGGGAAAAACGAGATTACCATTGATGCGGGAAATTCGAACACATAAATTCTATTGGTCATAATCCTTGGAACAAAGTCCAGATGACGACAAATATAACGAAAAATATTATTTTTTATTAACATACGTCGTTGTTCACTAAATAATTTCATTAGTTAAAGGCTAAGAACATTTTCACAACGATGGCTAATTTTCATTGTTTTTTATTTAAACAACGATGCACGCAATGAACCCTATGTAAACAAATATCTTATTTTAAATATTTCCAGCCATATTGTAATTTTTAGCTAAAGAAAAGTAAACACATTTAAGCCAAAAGTGGTTTGTCGTGCTTGACAGTTAATTTTAATTAATAATTAATCAACAAGATGATATAAATAAAACTCATTGGACATTCCAAATCTATTAATAATGACAATATTTCATCGCAGCGCCTTCATAGGGCATTTAAAAATGTGGGACAAAAAACATGTCACATGACCTCATCTTTAAATCATTGGAACAGTTGACATAAAAAGTACCGATTCTATTTTTCAACTTCCATTTTTTAAGGATTTAGGGTATAACCGAATAATTATTTGTAATTTTCGACGTCAAAGTGCTTCTAAAAATAATTAGAACCGAAATCACGTGATCATCCCTTACATCGAGCTTTCATTTTAAAAATGGAACTTTCTGAATGTAATGTTCGGGAATTTTCGAGCAACTATGCGCAGTTCCATGGTGGCCATAGTGATACTCATTACTAATCAAACGCCACGTAATCGAATCTCTTGGGTATAAAAAAGCTTATTCCAAGCGTTAGGTCTTCAGAACTCCCCTAAACAGCTTTGCTACTGACTTGATTGTTGAACAAATCTTGGATTTTCACACAAAAAAAGTCTTAAATAACAAGAAGGTAGGTTCTTATGTGATGAATTCTGTGTATTTCTGAAGAAAAGTGATCAATGTGTATAATCTCTAACTCTAACTAGATTTGGTGTTATTATTGAGGGTGTTCAGAAATTTAACTTTGGTCAAAAAACGTAAAACTTATGTGGACATTACTAACCGAACAGATTGTCAATACTTGTGGTAGTATTTTGAGGATTCTGGAACTCCGAAATGATATGGAAAAAGCTAAGCCGCATATTCTGTGAGACCTCACATAGGTGTCAGCCATGTTTCTTTTCCGGCTACTGGCTTGTTTTTTTATTTGAAAAAGACGAGATTTAAGTTTAGAAAACATCATGGCAGACAATTCTTGACCGAAATCAGCTTAGGGAATTTACGATAAATTAATAAATAAAATAAATTATATATTTCTGATTGATCTGTTTTATAATATAAGATTCGATTCGAGCTTTAAATTCCCGAAGAGCATCATAAAATAACCTAAGGGCAACAACTCTTTAAAACAACTGAATGCCTAGCGTCGACATTCATTGTGATATAAAAGTACAGTGTATGTAACTTTCATACCCTTTAGTGATTTTGCATAAATTTACTTTAACAAAATAAATAATTTCTTTCAGATATTTTTATTTCCTCGTGTAAGGATTAAATGACCGTAAATTCCTGAAAATGTTTATATATTGACCAAAGGGCTACAACCCTTTAAAATCTTGTCTTAAGCGGGCATCTACTTTCTTTGCGGAAGGTTTAAAAAAATTAAATTTCGGGTGTAGGATAATATTTCGAGACACAATTTTTAAAGCAAGACGTATAAGTCGTTCACAATTTTGAATGCGTTTTTAAATGTTATATATTTTTGCTCACACATCAACCGCGCTTTTCAATGAAATAAGTTGTTCATGTTGATCAGTTGAGATAGTATGTTGATCAATTCGGTTTGAATATTGATTAGCTCAGTTTGAATATTGATTTGATCAAATTGAATATTGATAAGTTCAGTTTGAATATTGAATAGTTGAGTTATAATGTAGATTATTTGAGTTAGAATGTTGGGTAGTTCAATTTGAATATTGATTAGCTCAGTTTGAATATTGATTAATTCAGTTTGAATATTGATTAGTTAAGTTATAATGTTGATTATTTGAGTTAGAATGTTGATTAGTTCAGTTTGAATATTGGTTAGCTCAGAATAAATATTGATTATTTGAGTTAGAATGTTGATTAGTTCAGTTTGAATATTGATTAGCTCAGTATGAATATTGATTATTTGAGTTAGAATGTTGATTAGCTCAGTATGAAGATTGATTATTTGAGTTATAATGTTGATTTGTTTAATTTGAATATTGACTAGTTCAGTTTGAATATTGATTAGTTTAGTTTGAATTTTGATGAGTTTAGTTTGAATTTTTATTAGTTTAGTTTGAATTTTGATTAGTTCAGTTTGAACGTTGATCTTATTTCCTTATAAGAAACACCGATGCAATAATCGATTTTAGGAAGAAGCAAGAAGTCAGATCTCTCACCTTTTGAGCTTCCTTTTTGTTTTTGTTGTTGTTAAAATATTTTGAGCATTTTTTTTTTTTTTTGTTGTTGAAATTCGCGTACTAAACCAAGAAGTCCAATCGATTAGTTAAGGGATACAACTTTTAGTAATAATGATGGTGCTGATGTCTTAGAGCAGGGTTATCCGACCTGGAGGGAAGGGGGCTGTTTGCCCAATCAGGGACACGAGGTGAGATTGTAGGGAGTTTGAGGACACGTGAAAAAAAGAAAATTGGGTTCATTAAATTTTAATTCGTGATATAAATTATACTGAAATAAGACAATAAATACACATTTATACCATAATACCATTAGATCAAAGCCATGTAATCCAATTTATTGGGGTATAAAAGTTCATTCCGTAGGTGATATCGTCAGAACTTCACGAAAACAACTTTGCTACTGACTTGAATTTTACCAAATCTTGGTCTAAGAAGGTTTGTTCTAACGATTTCAAAATATCTATAGTTTTGTAGAAGTGATATTAATTTGCATATTCTTTAATTAGATTTTGTTCAATGGTAAAGGTTTTCAGAAATTCAATTTTGGTGAAATAGCGTAACTTTTGAGTGGACATCATGGACGAAACCTGTAAGTCAATCAATACTTGTGGTATTTCGAAAGGAGTTCGAAAGTCCGAAAAGACATGGAAAATATTAAGAGGCATAGTCTGTGAGACTTATCATAAATGACAGCCGTATTTATTTTACGGCAATCTCTTTGCTTAATTATTTATAGAGGTGGCTTTTATTAGAGACCTCTGTGCATTCACTTTTTGTAACGAAAATAGTTTTGTTGACTTTGGATAACTGTCAAGAATCAATAAAGAATAAATTTCAGAATCACATGGAATATATATATATACAATCTAATCATTAATAATAGTGTTTAGTGATCCTCAACACATAGTCAAAATGGACCCAGACACGCAGCGCCACCATTCGCACCCTTCTACCATTAGACTCAAGCTATTCGCATGTCATTTGTGGTCGTTTATTTTAGTTAAACTGAAGAATTAAGTTTACAAACATATAGTCCATTCAATTATTTTTCATTTGATACCCCATTTTGTCTTACAAACCCAACAATAGTATTTTAAATAGTTTTTTTTTTTATCCCAACCTCTCACTTCTGATACCCGGGTACGAATAGCCACTTCGTTTTTAAAATGTTGTATCTTTCATTAAAAAAAAAAACGATGCAGTTAAACCAAGTTATTGTGATTATGTAATAAGACGTTATCATTTGGCAAAATAATATACGCATGTATATATAAGTTGTATTCCAATATCACCATGTAGCCAATCCCTTTACGCGTGCCTGCAGTGATGGCAAATATATCAGTTATGGATCCTTTGACAAATCTTCAAAGGACTCACAGTTGGAGAGGTAAGTTCTCTAAACATTAAACTCTACCAAAAGAAGACCCTTGAAATATTGAAATCACAAGTCTTTATTATAAATAATTATAATTTTTATTATAAGAGATTTAAAGCAATTCAAGGTAATCTTTGTTGTTGATTTTTTTTTTTTTAAATCAAACTATCTTCTACAAATGAATAAAATATCAAACCGAGGTATGTGGCAGCTTGATTTAGAGAATTGCTGAAGAAGGCTTTATGCCGAAACATCCTCATCTGTTTGTCCTGTTCTCTAATTCAAGCGTCCACATACCTCGTTTTGCTATTTTATTCATTTACTAGGCTTGAATGCAATCCTTTCATTAATATCTTCTACAACATGTCTTAAAAGATCAAACTGGATATTATTATAACGTTTAAGTTTTCGAAATGAAGCTCTGCAGATGTGTTGTTTAATTTTAAACGCAAAAAGATCATTTATTATTTTTAGTAGTATACATACCTCTACCCCAGCCCGTCCTAAATGTTGTAAAAAAATAGACGAAATAATATATAATAACATACATTAAAATGTAAATATTACATTAATCGCCATCCCAAATCAATTAAACAATTCATTAGTGAAGTGGCCCAACCACGGGGGGGGGGGGGGGGGGGGGGGGGGGGTGTTAAAAATTT
>CAXITT010000210.1:442730-487416 GCA_964033795.1 Lymnaea stagnalis | reverse complement strand
TTTTTTTTTTTTTTATAAGAATGTATTGTATCTAATTATTTGTAATCAAATTTTAGGTATTACAAATACAGACAACCTTAAAGCTGTACCAGAAGAAATACAGTGGAAACCAGCAACAGTATTGCCAACACGTGTGAGTTTAGTGGCGAAAGGGTTGCAACTCTGTATTGACGCCTGCTCAATTTTTCTACTGATTTTGTATTTTATCAGAAATGAAGCAAAAACAACTAGTTTTTTTTTTTTTTTATGGGCAGGATTTTTAGGGATTGGTATTCTTCCTTCCTTTGACATGTCGGTTACACACTATTTTTAAAATAATAATTTCTTTCAAGAGTTAAATTAAACCCACTATTTTTTTAAAAAATCAAAATTTCTTTACTGAGTAAATTTTACTCTTACTAAAAAAAAAAACCTTCTTTCATAGAGTAAATTTGCTCAAAAATTGTTTTTAAAAATATTCTTTTTAGAGTAAATTATGCTCATAATTTTATAAAAATATTTTTTTAGAGCAAATTACATTTTGGAAAATAATTTCCTTATAGAGTAAACTTTGGTCAGATTTTTTTTAAAATAATTTCTTTAAATAGTAAATTTTTGTGACAAATTTTTTCTATAAAATAATTTCTTTAAAGAGTAAATTTTGCTCAGACTCCTTAAAAATAATTTCTTTATTAAGCAAACATTATTCACTTTTTAACAAAAAAATAATTTCTTAAATAAATTTGAGTCACACCTTTTTAAACTAATTTCTTTATAGAGTAAATTCTGCTTATTCAACAGTTATCGCAATGCTATAATTTGAGGCTTGCCCTGTTTATAAAACCTTTAAATACCGCAAAAGTACACATAAAGGGTATACCGCATTTAAAAATGCACGAATAGAATCAGTTCAATGGCATACCTCGTCAGGACACATACTTTTACAACCTTAACAGGTGGAATGGGTACAATTATTATTTCAATAATTCAGTTTGAAAATTTTCAGTGTCATTATACCCTCTCTACGGTATTTAGTATCTACACATTGTTTAGGTTAGACAGCACATTAGACCGAATTTTACGAACACATATTATCTGAAATGCCGGTTATCCGAATGCCTCTTGCCTTTTAAATATCTTGTTGCGCACTGACTTGTATTGGGAGAAATTAATCTCCTATTTTAATTTTAAATTGGCTCGTTCTAAACCGTGCCTAACAAAGGACGATACCATAGAATCAACAATATTAAAGATACGACCCAAAAACAGTTTCTAGTCACAATTAATAAGATTTATTAAGTCTTAAGATAATTACAAAAGAAAAGAAATATAATTACAATCTTCAACTTACAGTATGGTAGATCTTGTACCGGTACACAGTTAACACAGTTAGAATAATGTGCCAATAAATAATGCGAAATAAACACATATGAGCACACAAATACACAAAGAATAAAACACGCCTCGTAAAGTTAATAAAATCTCTCTGAATCTCCGTCACTCCATCCGTGCCTGTCCATCCCTTATATAGGTCGCGTAAGCCCTGCCTTCCAGAAACCTTATGGCGTTTCTAGAACAATCAGATTCATTCTACAAACTACTACTTGGAACAGATTAATTATTTTTAGTAGCTGGCGGCATAAACACGAATAGATAAAAGGACTAAGCCACACCCCTTTGTGAACACAGCATCTCATGCGGGGTCAATCAGAGGGCACGCACGAGAAATATTATGTAAACAAGCTCTATATAACAATCTTGTATGGAATAATGCAAAACAAAAGATAAAAAAACAAAAACAGAAGAATCAATTCTTCTTCTAGACAGTTTAAAAGTGAGCAAAGCTGTGCCATGAGTAAAAAAAAAATGGTGCGGGAAAATGCATGAAACTCATCCAATGAATATTTATTTATTTTTTTTTATTTTTTTTTTTTGCAATATGTACACGAAAGCCGTTCCAATGCGTTAAAACTTGAGCTCTGCATTTCACTAACTGTAAAAAGAAGTTTGACCTTTAATTTATACAAATATACAAACATTTTTCTAAGTACCTAAAGACAAAACGAGTTGTAGGCGAATAGGAACACGTGAACGAAATACATTCAAAGTAGAACTTAGGATTATCTCGCAGGTACCTTGTAAAATAATAAAATTAATAAAGTCAATATCTGAAAATAAATAAATCAGAACAGGCCTCTTCTTAATCTGTTTGAATCACTACGCACCCTCTCGAATTCAAAACATACCTCCCCCCCTCCTTTATAAAAAAATGCAATTAAACCTCATTTACCTCCTCCCCACAGCCGAAATCCGCAGGGTTGTTGCTACCCGGGGTTAAAACTGATGCAGTAGGGTGTCAACATTTCAAACTTATTTGGATGGAAGTGTTTCGCAATATATTCATAAAATTAGTTCTACTCATAGTGTTTGATATGATGGGGTCAGATGATTGAGGTAAAAAAAAAGGGGGGGGGTAGTAAGGACTCGAATGATGAGAAAATAGGTCGTTGACAGGCACTTGGGATAACATCAAAGGTCACGGCCCATTTAGGCATTCATTATGTGATCGTGTCATCCCCCGCCTGGCTACACTCTCTTACAGCTAGCATCTCAGCACAACTGAACCTCCCCAAAGGCTGTCAGTTCCAACCACGGCGACTACGATTTGTAACTCCCGCTTTATGTTTTCAGCACTTATCTTTCTTTAACCCATAGATCCCCAAACTTTTTTGTCTCCTAGACCACTTGCCGTGTTTTTCGGCTTTGGGTAGATCCCCTGCTTACCTGATATTGATTTTTTTTTTGCAAGTTCATCAAATTCAAATGCATTTTTGACAGCCTGTATAGTGCTACTCACTTTGAAAGATTTAAAATTATAACGGTAGTGAAGTGTGGTGTGAATTTTTTTTTTAAACATGTTAAGTTCTACACATTTATTAATTAAATTCAAATTAAAACGAACGAAATTAAAATTTCCATTATGTTACATAAAATAACTAAGCAAAAAATAGATCTAACTAGCTAAAGAGTTGACACAGGCTACAATTTACTGCGGAATGATACTTATTTTTTTACAAAATAAAACCTTACACGCAGAGAAAATAAAAACGTACGCGGGCGGTGCAGGGGGTAAGCTGCTACTTGATAATAATTCTTACACAGTTTCATAGATCAGAACTTAAATTTTAATAGGATTTTTCATCACGTTTCATGAACATTTATATTTTTAAAAGTTTCACTTCATACGTACTTTTATAATATATGTAGGAAAATGTATGTCTTCATATTATAAGGTCATATTATGTAAGTAAATAGATACTATCAGAATCTGGGTATGTGGATTATTCTATTCATGGAATGCCAAAATAGAGGTCATGACCTGCTTACATGAAATCCACTATCGTTGACAACTCCCCCCCCCCTTTTTCATTTCATGAACCCCCATTTTTTTCAGCTGACATGGACCCCCTTGTAAGTTGTCGTCGCCCCCTGGTGGTCGATAAGACCTCTTTTGGGAATCACTGCTTTAACCCATTTAAAGTTTGTGGCAATTATCAGACCATAATATAGTAGCGGGAATAGGATTAATGGAAATTGATTCTTATTTTATAATTTTTGAACCAGATTTTCCTCAAATCAACAAACTTCAGGTTACTTGCTATTTTTTTTTTTTTTTTAATGAATTCATCGCTTGTTAATTGATTATAATTTAAATACATCTTGTTTTATGCTGAACTGACTTCGAGTTTGAATCACATTAAATTTCAACAGTAACTTTATTTTTAGCAGTAACAGACTGGGATAATGTAATATGTACGTCCACTCAATATAAATTAACATCAAAGCAAATACATGTCTTTAAAACAAAGTGACCGCAGATTTCATTATAAAAGTTGGTCATATACATAAAGAAAATAACTTTTGTGACACCATGTTAACCCGATCCCACGAGGCACTGCGATGCGAGTAGCTATTGTATTCATTACAATATACTGTATGTTTATTCATTTGCTATTTAGATACTGTATAGTACGATTTTAGGGGTTCGAGGGTAAACAGGTCTGTAATAAACAAGAAAATCTAGATGCAATATCTTAAAATGGAAAATATTAAATTAAAGAGCATAGCAGCCAGGATGTCTCTTACCTGTGAAGATCTCCTAGTATTCTTAACACAATTTTGAAATTTAAATTGTATCACAACGTCTCGTGTTTTATACGTTTTAATCAAGCTATTTCAAGTACCGTCGGCGGGCCGCATGAACTGGTCTCCGGGCCAGATTCGCCCCGCGGGCCGTAGTTTGGTGATCCCTGCTCTATGACATGCATAGGTACTATCAGAATCTGGGTATGTTGATTATAAAATGCCGCACAGCAGACACACATACAATGAGTATTTTCGTCCTAAATATGTGAATTAACACTTTGTAGGTATCCGAACCTCTTATTAGACGGGGGAACAATCAAACCTCTATCTAAACTATGGGTAAAGATAATTTTACCAATTTCAATTTACTGCGACTTCTCAAAAAAAGAAATACTGATAATAATATTTTTGTTAAATTACTGCAACTAAAAAAAAAACAAAAACAATTATACTTATGCACCGGACAACGGTTAAAAACTGGCGTGGGACCCTTGTGACGCTTGTAATGAGTGTGATCATTATGGTTATTGTGAGGATTGTGATCATTGTTACGCTTGTGAAGATTGTGACGGTTGCAATGAGTGGGATCATTATTATTATTTTTAGGATTGTTACGCTTGTTAAGATTGTGACGGTTGTGATGATAGCGACGATTGTGACGATTTTGATGATTGTTACGCTTGTGGTGATTGTGAGGCTTGTTATGATTGTTACGCTTGTGACGATTGGGATGATTGTTTCGTTTGGAATGATTTTTATGATTGTGACGCTTGTTACGATTTTAGATACATGTGAATATGAGAGATGCTATGAGTGATTAAAGTATTTTATTTTTAAGCTGACATGTCGATATCCGTTACCGGATGAGTCTATCAGAACCTTCATGGCAAAGATAGGAATAGAAGTTACAATTCATAAAGGACACAAAGGTGAGTTACATTTATGTTTTAAAGAACATACCCTTACTAACTATGCGGTCAGCTTTTTTTTTTTTAGAGAGAGGGAAAATGAGGAAATGAGCCAAACAATTTCGGATAATAGAATCAATGACACAGACCAAAATATATATACATAAATCGTTTTCGATTTTCTTTTTTTTTATCTAGCTTAACTTTCAATCCTATTATCGACTTACTGTACAATTAATGTACAGATAACTATAATTTTCCAGCGTGGTACTATTCTACAATTCATAACACTGGCCAACTCAAAATTCGGTACCGCTTATTTTGATTCATGTTCTTTTGGTATTTTTAACCCAATATTTCCCAAGATCGGTTTTAGTTTTCACCAATCAGCACTTGTTTGTTTTTTAAGATCTTCAATACGTGTCATTTTTAAACACTTTTATAAGAGTGAACTTCATGACAATAGCGAAAAGAGACCGTAACCCAAACCCTAACACCAACCCTAACCCAAACCCTAACCACTAACCCTAACCCTAACCAAAATCATAACCCTGACCACTAACCCTAACCCATAACATTAACCACTAACCCTAACCCTAACCTTGGTCTAGCTTTCAGCCAGCAGACATGCTCTTCTCTCGGCGTCTACTTTCGACTTGACTTTGTCGGTTGAAGAAACGTCCTTCGGGTTATCCTGTCTCTTTGTTTTTTCAAGCCTAAACTTAACTTGTTCCACTATTTCCTAAACTTATCTTGTTCCACTATTTCCTAAACTTATCTTGTTCCACTATTTCCTAAACTTATCTTGTTCCACTATTTCCTAAACTTATCTTGTTCCACTATTTCCTAAACTTATCTTGTTCCACTATTTCCTAAACTTATCTTGTTCCACTATTTCCTAAACTTATCTTGTTCCACTATTTCCTAAACTTATCTTGTTCCACTATTTCCTAAACTTATCTTGTTCCACTATTTCCTAAACTTATCTTGTTCAACTATTTCCTAAACCTATCTTATTCCAGTATTTCCTAAACTTATCTTGTTCCACTATTTCCTAAACTTATCTTGTTCCACTATTTCCTAAACTTATCTTGTTCCACTATATTCTAAACTTATCTTGTTCCACTATTTCCTAAACCTATCTTGTTCCACTATTTCCTAAGCTTATCTTGTTCCACTATTTCCTTAACTTATCTTGTTCCACTATTTCCTAAACCTATCTTGTTCAACTATTTCCTAAACTTATCTTGTTCCACTATTTCCTAAACTTATCTTGTTCCACTATTTCCTAAACCTATCTTGTTCCACTATTTCCTAAACTTATCTTGTTCCACTATTTCCTAAACTTATCTTGTTCCACTATTTCCTAAACTTATCTTGTTCCACTATTTCCTAAACTTATCTTGTTTCACTATTTCCTAAACCTATCTTGTTCCACTATTTCCTAAACTTATCTTGTTCAACTATTTCCTAAACTTATCTTGTTCCACTATTTCCTAAACTTATCTTGTTCCACTATTTCCTAAACTTATCTTGTTCCACTATGTCCTAAACTTATCTTGTTCCACTATTTCCTAAACTTATCTTGTTCCACTATTTCCTAAACCTATCTTGTTCCACTATTTCCTAAACTTATCTTTATTCCACTATTTCCTAAACTTATCTTGTTCCACTATTTCCTAAACTTATCTTGTTCCACGTTTTCCTAAACTTATCTTGTTCCACTATTTCCTAAACCTATCTTGTTCCACTATTTCCTAAACTTATCTTGTTCCACTATTTCCTAAACCTATCTTGTTCCACTATTTCCTAAACTTATCTTGTTCCACTATTTCCTAAACCTATCTTGTTCCACTATTTCCTAAACTTATCTTGTTCCACTATTTCCTAAACTTATCTTGTTCCACTATTTCCTAAACTTATCTTGTTCCACTATTTCCTAAACTTATCTTGTTCCACTATTTCCTAAACTTATCTTGTTCCACTATTTCCTAAACTTATCTTGTTCCACTATTTCCTAAACTTATCTTGTTCCACTATTTCCTAAACTTATCTTGTTCCACTATTTCCTAAACTTATCTTGTTCCACTATTTCCTAAACTTATCTTGTTCCACTTTTTCCTAAACTTATCTTGTTCCACTATTTCCTAAACTTATCTTGTTCCACTATTTCCTAAACTTATCTTGTTCCACTATTTCCTAAACCTATCTTGTTCCACGATTTCCTAAACTTATCTTGTTCCACTATTTCCTAAACTTATCTTGTTCCACTATTTCCTAAACTTATCTTGTTCCACTATTTCATAAACTTATCTTGTTCCACAATTTCCTAAACCTATCTTGTTCCAATATTTCCTAAACTTATCGTGTTCCACTATTTCCTAAACCTATCTTGTTCCACTATTTCCTAAACTTATCTTGTTCCACTATTTCCTAAACTTATCTTGTTCCACTATTTCCTAAACTTATCTTGTTCCACTATTTCCTAAACTTATCTTGTTCCACTATTTCCTAAACTTATCTTGTTCCACTATTTCCTAAACTTATCTTGTTCCACTATTTCCTAAACTTATCTTGTTCCACTATTTCCTAAACTTATCTTGTTCCACTATTTCCTAAACTTATCTTGTTCCACTATTTCCTAAACTTATCTTGTTCCACTATTTCCTAAACTTATCTTGTTCCACTATTTCCTAAACTTATCTTGTTCCACTATTTCCTAAACTTATCTTGTTCCACTATTTCCTAAACTTATCTTGTTCCACTATTTCCTAAACTTATCTTGTTCCACTATTTCCTAAACTTATCTTGTTCCACTATTTCCTAAACTTATCTTGTTCCACTATTTCCTAAACTTATCTTGTTCCACTATTTCCTAAACTTATCTTGTTCCACTATTTCCTAAACTTATCTTGTTCCACTATTTCCTAAACTTATCTTGTTCCACTATTTCCTAAACTTATCTTGTTCCACTATTTCCTAAACTTATCTTGTTCCACTATTTCCTAAACTTATCTTGTTCCACTATTTCCTAAACTTATCTTGTTCCACTATTTCCTAAACTTATCTTGTTCCACTATTTCCTAAACTTATCTTGTTCCACTATTTCCTAAACTTATCTTGTTCCACTATTTCCTAAACTTATCTTGTTCCACTATTTCCTAAACTTATCTTGTTCCACTATTTCCTAAACTTATCTTGTTCCACTATTTCCTAAACTTATCTTGTTCCACTATTTCCTAAACCTATCTTGTTCCACTATTTCTCAAACTTATCTTGTTCCACTATTTCCTAAACCTATCTTGTTCCACTATTTCCTAAACTTATCTTGTTCCACTATTTCCTAAACCTATCTTGATCCACTATTTCCTAAACTTATCTTGATCCACTATTTCCTAAACCTATCTTGTTCCACTATTTCATAAACTTATCTTGTTCCACTATTTCCTAAACTTATCTTGTTCCACTATTTTCTAAACTTATCTTGTTCCACTATTTCCAAAACTTATCTTGTTCCACTATTTCCTAAACCTATCTTGTTCCACTATTTCCTAAACTTATCGTGTTCCACTATTTCCTAAACCTATCTTGTTCCACTATTTCCTAAACTTATCTTGTTCCACTATTTCCTAAACTTATCTTGTTCCACTATTTCCTAAACTTATCTTGTTCCACTATTTCCTAAACTTATCTTGTTCCACTATTTCCTAAACTTATCTTGTTCCACTATTTCCTAAACTTATCTTGTTCCACTATTTCCTAAACTTATCTTGTTCCACTATTTCCTAAACTTATCTTGTTCCACTATTTCCTAAACTTATCTTGTTCCACTATTTCCTAAACTTATCTTGTTCCACTATTTCCTAAACTTATCTTGTTCCACTATTTCCTAAACTTATCTTGTTCCACTATTTCCTAAACTTATCTTGTTCCACTATTTCCTAAACTTATCTTGTTCCACTATTTCCTAAACTTATCTTGTTCCACTATTTCCTAAACTTATCTTGTTCCACTATTTCCTAAACTTATCTTGTTCCACTATTTCCTAAACTTATCTTGTTCCACTATTTCCTAAACTTATCTTGTTCCACTATTTCCTAAACTTATCTTGTTCCACTATTTCCTAAACTTATCTTGTTCCACTATTTCCTAAACTTATCTTGTTCCACTATTTCCTAAACTTATCTTGTTCCACTATTTCCTAAACTTATCTTGTTCCACTATTTCCTAAACTTATCTTGTTCCACTATTTCCTAAACTTATCTTGTTCCACTATTTCCTAAACTTATCTTGTTCCACTATTTCCTAAACTTATCTTGTTCCACTATTTCCTAAACTTATCTTGTTCCACTATTTCCTAAACTTATCTTGTTCCACTATTTCCTAAACTTATCTTGTTCCACTATTTCCTAAACTTATCTTGTTCCACTATTTCCTAAACTTATCTTGTTCCACTATTTCCTAAACTTATCTTGTTCCACTATTTCCTAAACTTATCTTGTTCCACTATTTCCTAAACTTATCTTGTTCCACTATTTCCTAAACTTATCTTGTTCCACTATTTCCTAAACTTATCTTGTTCCACTATTTCCTAAACTTATCTTGTTCCACTATTTCCTAAACTTATCTTGTTCCACTATTTCCTAAACTTATCTTGTTCCACTATTTCCTAAACTTATCTTGTTCCACTATTTCCTAAACTTATCTTGTTCCACTATTTCCTAAACTTATCTTGTTCCACTATTTCCTAAACTTATCTTGTTCCACTATTTCCTAAACTTATCTTGTTCCACTATTTCCTAAACTTATCTTGTTCCACTATTTCCTAAACTTATCTTGTTCCACTATTTCCTAAACTTATCTTGTTCCACTATTTCCTAAACTTATCTTGTTCCACTATTTCCTAAACTTATCTTGTTCCACTATTTCCTAAACTTATCTTGTTCCACTATTTCCTAAACTTATCTTGTTCCACTATTTCCTAAACTTATCTTGTTCCACTATTTCCTAAACTTATCTTGTTCCACTATTTCCTAAACTTATCTTGTTCCACTATTTCCTAAACTTATCTTGTTCCACTATTTCCTAAACTTATCTTGTTCCACTATTTCCTAAACTTATCTTGTTCCACTATTTCCTAAACTTATCTTGTTCCACTATTTCCTAAACCTATCTTGTTCCACTATTTCCTAAACTTATCTTGTTCCACTATTTCCTAATCCTATCTTGTTCCAATATTTCCTAAACCTATCTTGTTCCACTATATATAAGCTACATAAAGTAATATTTTTTCCACACTGAAGTTCATTCTTTTCCTTACATCTGGAGGCAAGCGATTTCGAAGAATCCTTGCAAAATTTGAAATCTCTTATCTCATCTCTAAATCCATGCTGAAGATCGTTATCACAATCCAAAACTACTCACCCAGTAAAATATAAGAACTGTGTGTAGTCCATGGAACAGACAGGGGGACTTAACCCCTGACTGAATCTAGTTCAAGATAAGGTGACACGTCACAATGTTCTCGTAATAATTCTTTGATATTTACAAGGCAAAAAAGTTGGGTTTTTTTCAAAATCCATAACACTCTGACACCAGATTTCTGGTAGGTTCTCTCCCATTTCTTATCTAGAGTTAATTCTGCGTTCAAGTTTGGTATACAATATGGAGATGCCAGGGTCAAAAACAAAGGAGATATCTAAAGTTTTTTACTGTGATCTGTTTCTTATCGGACTTCAAAGTGCCCTGCCCGCTGAAGCAGGCTCTAAGCCGAAACGTTCATATCTCATTGTCCTGTCTTTTGATTCAAGCTTCAACATATCTCGTTGTACTATTTCATTCACACAGCTTGAATGAAGTCCTTCAAATATTATCTATATTGATCGACATGTGTGGAACCAAATAAGGACAACTTCCGAATATGAATCATACAGGGAATGTATGAGTGAGAAATACATGGAATTTATGAGTGAAACATACAGGGAATGTATGAACTAGACATACAGGGAATGTATGAGTGAGACATACAGGAAATGTATGAGTGAGACATACAGGGAATGTATGAGTGAGACATATAGGGAATGTATGAACTAGACATACAGGGAATGTATGAGTGAGACATACAGGGAATGTATGAGTGAGACATACAGGGAATGTATGAGTGAGACATATAGGGAATGTATGAACTAGACATACAGGGAATGTATGAGTGAGACATACAGGGAATGTATGAGTGAGACATACAGGGAATGTATGAGTGAGACATATAGGGAATGTATGAACTAGACATACAGGGAATGTATGAGTGAGACATACGGGGAATGTATGAGTGAGACATACAGGGAATGTATGAGTGAGACATATAGGGAATGTATGAACTAGACATACAGGGAATGTATGAGTGAGACATACAGGGAATGTATGATTGAGACATACAGGGAATGTATGACTGGGACATATAGGAAAAGTATGAGTAAGACTTAAAAAGAATTATGAGTTACACATACAAGGAATGTATAAGTTATAATACAGGGAATGTATAAGTGAACCTTGGGTGCTGGGTGGCCGAGTGGTCTAAACTGAGCAAATCTCAAGTTGGTGGTCTCGAGTAAAAACACCACCAGCACCCCGGGTAGATGGCACTCGTTAACCTTGGACGGCAACTCATCTAAGAGAAGGAAACTCTGAAATCAAACCCGGAGATGGAGTCCCGAAAGGCGGATAACATTGCTACAATGAAACATTCCGACAACTCCTGCGACGTCACTGGTGCCAAGCTGTATCATCCAATGATGTTCCCTTGGGTTACCCAGCGGCGTGGAGAGAGGCGATTTGCTGTTGGGAACCAGCTTATAATCCTTCAAGTATAATAATCCCAGGCTATGTGGATTTCGTCCTACGAAGCCCACTCCATCGTCACATTGTGACGGACGGATGCCAGCATAAGTGAACCAAACTTGGAAGTATCAGTGCGCGTCTTTAGGGCATTTTTTTTATTTTTTTATTTGTAGTTGAAGGGCTTTGGTAGGCTTATGTTATATTTGGCAAGGCGGCAGACAACATTGCAACATGGCTTCTTTTATTGGCAGTTGGTGTTTCTTGCAGAGGCGTAGGGATGGGGGGCAGGGGGGGACAGATGTCCCCGGGCGCAAGCTAGTTAGGGGCGCCAAAATGTGATTTGATATTATATTATTGGTAAAAATAATGTGTTTTAGAGTTGAAAAAAAGAAAAGGGGGCGCTTTAAAATGGATCTTGTCCCCGGGCGTGAATCTTGTCCCCGGGCGCCAAACACCCTCGCTACGCCACTGGTTTCTTGGTCTGATTGTGTTTGTACAAAAAGCATATTTTAAACGCTTTTAAAGATGTTACTTTAGTTAAGGTACGTGTCTGTTTCCATTGGTAACAAACTGTTTTCACATCTCTACAAGTGATTCAGAAAATGTCAATGTAATTAAATATCAGAGCTTATGCGTCTTTACTATTTCATGACGTAATAAATCCGAATTCGTTTTAACATTTAGGACTGAAATTACACATTTTAACATAGATTTGCTAGTTGTGCCATATCTGGCAGTACGCCAAACTAGAATGATTTTAATTAACAATTAGCTGAACATTTTTGCGACTTAGAGTAACACTAGATTAGAGACACATATAGTCAAGTGTAATAACAAAGGTATTTTTTAAAGTTTGTTTTTTTTAAAAAGAAAATTCAGCTTTTGTCTCAATCACCACATTTTTTTTTCCTTGTGACAGACCTAGCTAAAAAACTCAATCTGCGCCTGGAAAGATCTAAATTGCCAAAGGCAATTTTTGATGAAATGAAGGATTGGTATGAAATAGAATCTGGTGAGATTCCTATTAATATCGGCAACGAAGATGGCTACAAAAACACAAAAGATTTTCGACTAGATTTTATAGAAACATATGGTAATAGCTTATACAATCGTCAGTTGACAGTTGGTCAATACAAAGGTAAGAAAATGGTCTTTATCTACTTATTTCTAAAAGAATGAACACAATAAACATTACGATAGAACAATTCATGAAATAATTGTTTAAAATGTCAGAATCTGCTGTGTTCCTGACCACGTCTTTTGGAGGTGTTTTTGTTGAGTTTTCTGTTTTCCATTCATTAACTGTTTTCTTTCTAAAGATTTATTTGTCTCTCATTTTGAAACGTTTAAAAGTTGTCGATTTACAGATATTTAAAGACAAGTTTTCTTTCACAATTTCAGCCTACTTTCAGGTGTACGTCCGGCTGGAGGGAAACGTCCAGTTCGAGGACCCGGAATTTGGGACACAACGGTTTCCGGTTAATGAAGTAAACATCAATGAGATTCCAGGAATTGAAAAACGGTGGCTAGTCAAAGGAGAATGTGTATTCTACCTCCCATACCACAGCAGACTAACATTACGTTAACTTTAGAGCAATGCTTCTCAACCTTCCTAATGCCGCGATACGTTAATACAGTTCCTCCTGTTGTGGCGACCACCCCATCCCCCCCCCCCCCACAATCCACAAAATTATTTTCGTTAACACTTCGTAACTGTAGAGTATATGTGTTTTCCGATTCTCCCATACCACAGCAGACTAACATTACGTTAACTTTAGAGCAATGCTTCTCAACCTTCCTAATGCCGCGATACGTTAATACCGTTCCTCATGTTGTGGCGGCCACCCCATCCCCCCCCCCCCCACAATCCACAAAATTATTTTCGTTAACACTTCGTAACTGTAGAGTATATGTGTTTTCCGATAGTCTTAGGTGATCCCTGTGAAAGGGTCGTTCGACATCCAAAAGGGGTCGCGACCCACAGGTTGAGAACCGCAACTTTAGAGCGATGCGCATTTTTAAATAATTACTATTTTTGTTATTTTTCAAATAACTATCTCACAACTACAACTAGGCCTGTATGTCTGATCCTTGACATATCTTGAAATACTGCTTGATAAATGTTACAATACAAAACACATATTTTCTTCATCTGATGATCCCTTTTTGACTACGTCTTAACATCATTAAATTTACTCCACATTAATTTTTTTAGAGAAAATAATTTTGGAAATTTAAAATGAAAATCTATTTGGTTCTCTGGTAGGGTGCGTTGCAGAATCCATGTACTTGCATATGTGAAACGATGTATCTTTGTGTACTTTTTTTTAAAGTCACATTAATTTGAGAATTAAGATTCTTATGACAAATATTTAAGTATGAATAAGGTTAAAAATTTGACTTTTTTGTTATTATCTTCACAAAAGTAGTGTTTCTTTTTTTTTGTGTGTCCCCAATTAAAAAAAAAAAAAGATACGCCTACAAGTTTAAAAAACTTTAGACTGGACTCCTTTTGTAAATTTTAGAATCATTTTATTTTTGACATATCACACTTCAATCGTGTTGAGTGTGATTGAAATGTTCACCATTTCCCTCTTTAATTTAAGATGGTCTAGTTCGTTGTTGTTGTTGTGGATTTTTAAATCCTTCTTTTAAAAAAAAGTGTTTTCCTTTGTGTGATTATGTGTGACTATTCCAAAATTGGTGTGGGGGGGGGGGGAAGGGGAAGGAAAGGGAATGCTTAAACTAGGGAATATCCGTTCAGGAAAAAAAAAACAACCAATCATTCTCAAAGGAAATTTGCATACATTTAAATATGTTATCATTATCGCATTATAATGCCCTATTTGTTATTTGAAAATAAACACTTTTTATTTTTGGATGTCATTGCCTATGTTTCTAAATTATCTTGTAACTTGTGTACCAAATTTTTATTTACATATATGTATATAGAGTAAAGAAACAAATCAATAGGAAAGAGGAGACAATGAATACTGAAGTAAAGAGTTGATGGATTTATGCAACAATGTACTAGACATCGTGGAATAAAAATTATTTTTCTGTATCTACGTCCGTAACAGTGGCCGGTTGTAATATATAGGATTACAATGTGAGCTTTTTATTGTTAATTTTTTAAGAATCTTTAGTATTTAAAAATCGTATTCTCAATCAGTAAGACGTGCAAGATTATAAACCACTGCTTTCCACACTGTGTGTCGCAACCCTTAAGCAGTGTTTCTTTCAGAAAATTTCCCCGGCGGGGATTTGGGGGTGGGGCGTGGGGGGGGGGTGAGGGGGGCAACTTCAGATGTTCAGTTACTGATAAAAATTACGGTGAGCGTCACTTGTGTGTCGCAACCCTTAAGCAGTGTTTCTTTCAGAAAATTTCCCCGGCGGGGATTTGGGGGTGGGGCGTGGGGGGGGGTGAGGGGGGCAACTTCAGATTTTCAGTTTATGATAAAAATTACGGTGAGCGTCACTCATTACGAGGAGGGTGGGCTATGCCAGTTGCTGGTGGGAAAAAGCGTAGCTAAGGAGTGGCAGACTTGTTGGGAGGGGGTGGGGGTGGGAAAATAACCGGTTTCAGAGTTGGAGTAAACATGAATACGACGCCAAACACTGTAGAAACGCCACTGCTGGTGGCGTCGAAATAGGGCGGCTGGAGTGGTCCACCCAGGATCTTATCTTATCTTATCTTAATAGTATCTACGCCACTAGGCAGTGTGTCTATCGACATCAAAATCGGTGATCATTGTCATCGAGAAGTAGGGCGGAAATCCAAAGCGTTGATGAAACTAAATCGGTGGAGGGGGTTTGGGGGGAGCTTGCTCCCCAGAAAAGTTGTGAGCATTTCAAAATCAAGAGGTGTATTTTTGAGTATACTTGATTTCGATGTTTCCATTACACCTTTTGAACAGGGAAGAACATTTTCAAAGTTTTTTGGGAGGCATTATTTAGCCCAGTGCCATATATAAACTGAATTCACTGCGTTTGTGGCGGCGCCCCAGGGTAATTATTAGGCATAGGCTTGTAATCAATCTCATAGCGTACCATTGATCAGCGTGATGGAAGGGTTCTAAAGACAGTCGTACAAACTCAAAATGCATTATTTTCGTGCATTTGTTGTTTCTTTCAGGAAATTTTGAGGTGGCATTTCAAACATTCGGGTGGGAAATGGCAAAATGAGCCATAATAATGATCAAAGACATCTGGAATTCCGCACCAGGTGGGCGTAAAATGTATCCACTTTAGTTATGTCACTCTTGAGGGTACGATTTACCCTAGCCTATTCTCGCCCTTTAAATCATTATAGTCCCCAGAAAGTTTTTGATGAATTCAAAATACAAGAATGAATTTTTCACATCTCTGAATTTAGTTTTGCAACATTCTATACTTAATTGGAGAGCAACGAAAGATATCCTAGTTTAAAAAAATAGGTGCAACTTAACTTTAGAACCATCGTGTGCACCCAGCAACCCCTACGACTGAAGGGTGCCTCGGATATTTTAAGGGCTTAAAGATGTGATGAGGATATATTCTTAGTTATCACCTTTCCATGCAGGGTTGTCAAAACAGAAACTTACATGCTTGTGATAAATGAAAAAAAAAATTAAAATAATTATTTAACTAAAAATATAGTAATGTGGCTTTCATTTTGTATTTACATTACTTTTGAAGATAGCTACTTAATCAATAAACGATATTTCAAAAACAAAATTCAATTAAAAAGGGTTCCATCACTAAAAAGCACTGCAAAAATTATTTTATATGACGAACGCAAATGGAAAAAACAAACTTACTTACAATAATAATGCTTAGACTAACTTTTCTAAATATGTCCTAATTTTACCAGAGTCAAAAAGAGAAGAAAAAAACACAGGTTTACTAGAATGGTTCTATACATCATTATGGGTTTTGAAAACTGGTCATTTTTATAAAGTATATATATGAGTGGCCTAACTATTTTAAGAAGACATGAGTTGTTTACAGAAATTATATTTATTAATGTGTGATTTTATCTAAAGGAAATTCGTGTTGCAAATAAAGTATACATTTCTGAATATTCAGTAGATTGAAATTTTTTTTTTGAATTTCAAACTACCATAAAGTTCTTAAATTGCCTCTATACTATACAACTTTTTTTTTTTATCTAAATGCACAAAATCTATTTTAAATTGACGAATTAGGAATAAGAATTTTTTAAAACACATATAAAAAAAAAAAAAAAAAAAAAAAAAAAAAAAAAAAAAAAAATAGAAGAAAAAAAATTAAATTTTAAAAATAAAACTACCATAAAGTTCATAAATCGACTCTATACTATACAACTTTTTTTTTTTATATAAAAGAACAAAATCTATTTTAAATTTACTAATAAGGAATAAAAATTTTTTAAAAAAAATATAAAAAAAAAAAAAAAAAAAAAAAAAAAAAAAAAAAAAAAAAAAAAAAAAAAAAAAAAAAAAAAAAAAATTTTAAAAAAAAAAAAAAAAAAAAAAAAAAAAAAAAAAAAAAAAAAAAAAAAAAAAGGGAATATGCGTGATAATCGAAATCCTTGTTCACAAAAATTAAAATTCTTAGGTTTCTACTGGATTCTCATCTAAAATAAAATTGATAATATATATTTTTTTTAAATGATGGCAATGCCAAAGTATGGGGCAGTGTGTTTGTTACTCTGACATTAAAAAGAGAAAAGGAGTTAATAGTAATAAATATATGCCAACAGCTAAGTATGTAACACAAATAATCCACTACACGGGAAACTTTGTAGCGAAGGTAGCACATTTAAAGAAAAAAAAAACACTTTTGATTTAATATTCATTGATGAAACGTGCACTATTTCATTGCGCCCTTTAAAATTTTAAGTTAGAAAAAAAATGCACGATACCATTTTGTTTGGTCTCGCTTTTACGATGATCTATAACTTGAAAACAGATTGCACATGTTTAAGACATGACTGATTATTATTAAAATTGTAGACCTTTATCGGTATGTAAATGTATTTTAATATAGTGTCATTTAAGTCTTTAAACTTGTGAAGGGGCAAAAAATAAAAAAAAAATAAAAAAATAGTGATATAAGCGAACTATAGGAAGTAAGTCATTGGGATGCTTATAACCGAATACTCTAACTTGATTAGCCTTAAATATACGGATCATCAAATATATCGAGCCTAGCGATATTTCATAGATTCCACTAATTTTAATCGGTTAAATGTAACAGTTACTATGCAACTGTCATTTTCATATTAAAATGTTTTGTTGTTTTATTGTTGTACACATTGTGCTTCGGTGGAAAAAGGGGGGGGGGGGGGGGGGGGGGGGGGGGGGGGGGGGGGGCGCAGTGCCTTCCCGGAGAGAGATAGCTGAAAGATACACTGATTGCTAACAATAACCATTGTTCTCTCTAAGGTTTGCTGGTTCGTGCGCAAAATCATACAGTTGTGCGCAAAGTTTTACAGCATCAATTTTTGTGTGCAACATTTTACAGCCCACAAACACACACGGAAATTACATAAATGAACTTAACTGCAAAAAGCATTTATGTAAATAAATAAAGGAACTATAATTAAATCATTATAATCAGACATCACAATAGTTTAATCAAAGCGCTATTTATTTATATTATTTATCATGTCTGCTCAAGTAAATACATTCCAACCCGCTCCATCCCAATGACCGCTAGTCATTTAATTGACTCATTTCTGGAGGTACTCTGGCGTCTATCTTGCATTCAATGGTCTAAAGTCTACGGAATCACATTCCAACACCTTAGCTATTTCGGTAAACTGGGCTTTCCGTACTGTCGACCTAAGGAACAATGTGTACACTGTCCTAAGGATTGTTTCAATGTCTGCCATTAAATGTATATTTTTACAAGAATCATCTATGCCTAAGTCTTCAAGATACGCAAGTTGTTACAATAGACGACGGCGAAGAATTGCTGCAACTTCATTGCTCTTGCCTAACATTATCAGAGTTAAAAATAACCCTTTGCTTCATGTCTAATAATCTGCCTTGAACAAACTCCGTTATTGCTTTTTTCCACATATTTACAGTTACATGCGCACAGATATAAAATTCCAACAAACATCGTCTTGTAAACATTACCGGGATATAGCCGAAACTTTGCGTATAAGATCAACATTTTTCTAAGGGATATATCAGTGCTCCAATTTACTGAAAATGTGTGGAACTTTGTATTGCGAGGTTGGTTAATTATAGTAGCCTTCATTGCAAAATCGATAGAATCAAGAAACTTAAAAATCTTAATTCTTCCTGCGCCAAAAACAGGCACTGGGTCATTCTTAGCCATAGGGTTGTGTATGTATTAAACGGCATTCCTAGATATGTTTATGAGCCAGGAGGACGTTGAAATTCAACATTTTAACCTGTCTTCTTTAGCACTTTTACGCTGTGGTGTCTCTCGTTTCATGCCTCGATCAGCGACACTTTCTGTAGGCATTCGCAGTACACCCCCTGACTGAATAGAGCGAAGTCTCTGTACGGCTTCTGTGAATATTTTTCTTTGCTTGATGTTTCGTTTAAGATAATCAAGCTTCCAAGCCTCACCCCTTTCCCTGTAGAGACATCACCCCTTGCATCAGCTTTAAAGTACATGTCACCGACAACATCTCCATGAATTTCCCCGAGCTTGACAGTCCGCTCTAACGAAGAATCTGGTAGTGATGCATTCACAAATTCTCTGAGCCATTCCGTTTTAACATTTGATCTACATTTTTTCTTCGCAAGCGATGACGCTGACAGTTCGCTTAACTTATGGTTAGACACTTAAGGTACAACATTAAAACTAATTATCTACTAAATTTATAATAAACTAGAGATATGCGATTTATTTACTTTATACACATTCCCTGCGCAGTATGCGCAACGAAATTTGCCTGACTTGCGGTGGTGGTTCAGAACGAGGCTAGCCTGATCCGGTAGGTATCGGTACATATGTAAATCAATAGTACTGCGACAGCTCCTGCGACGTCCCTGGTGCCAAGCTGTATCATCCAATGATGTTCCCTTGGGTTAGCCAGCGGCGTGGAGAGAGGCGATTTGCTGTTGGGAACCAGCTTATAATCCTTGAAGTATAATCCCAGGCCATGTGGATTTCGTCTTCCGAAGCCCACTCCATCGTCACATTGTGACGGACGGATGCCAGCAGTACTGCGCAAAAACTAGAAGACAAAAATAAATATCGTAATCACATTAAAAACATGGATGTATATTTTATAAAACTGTATAATTTCGGCTGCAGAGTGCAGATAATCTGTTCGAATATTTTTTTTTTTTAATTTGCTGCGTGGATATTCAAAACTGCAGCGCGGCGTCTGTGAGATAGCTGCGCGGCCGCGCAGCTTAAATGGAACATTGTATTTTTCAAAGCATGATGCCATCATTCAAATATATTTAACACCATTCCCTAGTTTTAAAGGCATGCTTTTGTTATAATATATAATTTGATTACATTAAAAGATTGATCCCGTTTGATATTTCGTCAGAACTCTATTAAAATTGTAGACCTTAAAATTGAAGCAAATTTAATTTAATACAGTGTTATTAAAGTCTTTAAATTGTGAGTTTGCAAATAATAATTAAACAAAAAATACAGATAAATGCGAACGGGAAGTAAAGTTCGGCTCATAAGCTGCAAATTTTCGAAACAGTGCGATATTTATAATCGAACAATGTAAGCTTTTTAGAAGATTAGCCTGAAATATACGGATAATCAAATATGTCGAGCGTAGCGATATTTCATAGATTCCACGAATTGTAACCGGTTAATGACACCAGCTGATATTCTTTTTAAAATTGTTTAAAAAATGACAATTTGGTATTTTTTAAATAAAATTTACTTGGTTTCCTTTTTGTACATATTTTTGCTCGAAAAAAAAAGGGGGGGGGGGCGGCAAGGGAACTTGACTTTCGCCGGGAGGGGGGCAGCGCCACCTCCTGGAGATATAGCTGAGAGAAACCCTGCCTTAAGTGTCGCCTGCATGGTGTAAGTGTGTCGCGCGAAAAACGCCATATCAAGTTTGCGAAATTGAAAAAATGAAACATAACAAACCCTGAAAGCAAATTAATTTTTAAAAAATGTAGGCGAGGTGGTTAGAAAAAAAATGTTACCTGACCAAATCAGATTCTGCAATCAAGACTATTTTGCTGTTATCTGGGAAGAAATTGGTCATTTTTTATGTCTTATGACACTAGTGGAAAAGTCAATGGCTTATCTGTATGAAATAAGTGAAATGTTTATAACAACTTTTTAAATGAAATTGAATTTTGTGATCTATTTGAATGAGACAAAAGTCACAAAATTCGGTATTCTGAAAAATAGAAACATTTGAACTTTTGAATTTTAAGTAGTAAGAAAATATTTTTAAAAATTTACAATTAAATTATATTTTATCTTTCAAAAATTTTAACACATATTAGAAGAACCACTTTACCTAAAATTTTAAAAAGTCAAATATATTATAATACTTTGCGAATTCGCGCTCTACATATTGAAGTTAGAACCGGTACTCATTGAACCTCAATTGGTGATAAGTTATTGAGTGTTCCAAAACATAATAAATATCTATCAAACTAAGAAAAAAGTATTATATAAAAATAAAGGTAAATGCGAGTTAAGAAAAAAAGTATTTAAATAATTGTATATACTTTTATTAAACGTCTTGTAAAACAATTGAGTATATTAGTATGATTAATAATTATTTAGAATAATCAAATTCAATAGATATTAGAATTTGCGACATTCTAACTTATGGAAAAAAAAAGACAAAACGCGATTCTCATATCCTTATTTTCTTAGTCTGTACAGCTTTAGATGACGTACCATTTCACCATGAAGCTTTTGAATAAAAGAAAATGTCCACGATTTTGTGGGGGAAAAAATATAGCGAACATAATGTGCAAAAAAAAAAGCAGACTGTCCGCACAAATAGTTGACCCCTGGCTACCTGATCGATTGCATTTGTGCGTTGTTTTTCTTTTCAAGTTGTGTAATACTTTGGTGATTTCTTTACTGATTCTTCTAAACGATGAAGTGGTAAAAATAATGTTAAACTGCCTTTGCTCTGTTACTCTTGTGTCATTATGTAAAGGAATAGCGTTCAAGTGTACGTTTTTAACATCGTAGGTCGTAGGAATCACCACAAAAATTCACATCCGCCATCCTGGAAGCAAACTCTCCGCCATCTTGTGAACGAACTGTCTGCCATCTTGTGAAAAATAATTGGTAAGGTCAAAACAGCTTGTTGAAGACAAGTCTGCTACAGACATTAGGATTATAAATTATATTGGAATAAAAAACGGAGGACTCAATTAGAACAAAAAAGACTAAATTCTGTTTAAAGTACAATCGTACGCAAGAACTTACACACCTCATAATTAAACTTACCGTGTACTTCACAGTCGTTAACCTAAAGCCGTGCTAAAGGCAGATTAAAAATGTCTAAAACTCTGATATACACTTTAAAGCTTTAAAAGTATCTTATCTATGGTATCTTATCGCACCATAGTAAAAGTTATAACCCATTATCGCTCGGCAGAGGCGTAGCTAGAATGTTTGGCGCTCGGGGGACAAGATTCATTTTAAAGCGCCTCCCTTTCTTTTTTTCAACTCTCAAACCCTTTATTTTCATTAATAAAATAATATCAAATGCTATTTTAGCACCCCTAACTAGTCTGGCGCCCAGGGGCATCTGTCCCCCCTTAGCAACGCCTCCGCCACTCGGGTAGTAGTGGGAGACATATGGTGCCACTCTCTACCGGCTGTTGCGAAGTCTCTCAAAATATAACAATCTGAAATAGGTTTTGATTCGTAGTATTCTAAAAAATATGACTTTTCAATGCTCTTGAAATTTACATTTAGTCAAGAAAACCGAACGTTCGTTACCTTTTTAAAAATCTATACTAAGGCTTAACCAGGGGAAGTTGTTTTTTAACAGAGTAGGGGTATTTTGATAAAATACCTGATGGTTCAAAGTGTTACACACTAAAGAAGTTAACTTCTCATTTTCTATAATTGTTAATACATGATGTTCAATATCGCCTACCTTCGTGCAAAGACCAAAGTAAAAAAGGTGCTGACTCGTGAACCGCTGTTCGCTGACGACGCCGCCTTAACATCTCACACAGAAGAAGGTCTGCAGGGGCTGGTTAATGGTCTATCACACGCTTGTAAAGAGTTTGGTCTTTCGATTAGTCTACAAAAAAAACAACAACAAATGCAATGATGAAAGAAGCACTGTCCCCTCCAATCATATCTATTGAGAGTCATAATCTTTCGGTTGTTGAGCATTTCACATACCTGGGATCCAATATTTATAGTTCTCTCTCCGTTGATGAAGAGATCAATATCAGGATTGCAAAATCAGCAGCAACTATGGCTAAACTGAATAAGCGGGTGTGGAATATTATCAATCTAACTTTTAAAACAAAAATACGTGTCTATCAGGCATGTGTGCTTAGTACGCTCCTAAATGGTAGCGAAGTGTGGACCACATATACCAGTCAGGAGCGGAAACTCAACAGCTTCCATCAAAGATGTCGACGTTGCATTTAACGCTTCGATGGCATGACAGGGTGCCTAACACGGAGGTCTTGAAACGTTCACACATGTTTAGCATATTCTCTTTTCTTAGCAAGAGACGCCTTCACGGGTTATGCCACGTAAGGAGAATGGAGGAAGGCCGTATCCCAGCATTTCTGCTGTATGGAGAGTTGGCAGAAGGGACAAGACTTATTGGATGGCCACGCCTGAGATTTATGAACGTTTGCAAAAGGAGCATGAGGGAAGCCAATATTGAAAACAACGATAGGGAGCTCATTGCCGAACAACGTTCCAGCTGGCGAAAAGCAGTGTGTGAAGGAGTCAAAAAGTCAGAAGATGCGCAAACAAGGCCCTGGAAACAACAAAAAACAAAAACAAAAACCAATGCGGAAGTCAAAATCTTACTAGGAATCAATATTCTCCTGCGAGAAATGCAGTCGGGATTGTCATTCTAGGTTTGGCCTAGTGAGCCACTGGTCGAAGTGTATGACTATATAGCTACTCCATCGTCTCACGAAGACGGAAGGATGCCATATATAATATATGCCAACCTTTAAACAAAAGGCCTACATTCATACACCACACGAATTGGCATACAAACAATAAGATAAAATAAGATATATTCTTTTATTGATCCAAACAAATGGAAACGTTTTGTGATTACATTGTATATATACTTTTCAGCACAAAGATAAATACATAATATTTTAATAAAATCCACATTTTTCAACTAAAACAATTTAAACACAAGACATTAAATTGTTTCACTAGTGTAAAATTTCGGAGACTCCCTTAGTCATAACAGGGACTTATACGTTCTCATTTAGATTTGTGACTTCTGGGGGACCACGCTGATCATAGGAGCCAAAATGATCAATAAATTGATCGTGGGCCCTTAAGATATAGAAGAAGAAGAATTCGTTCAAATTGAGACACAAACGAATTTTTATACCTTACAGTCCTCGCCCTGAAAGAACGAATTCGTCCCGAACGGCCCGATCCTAAGTATCTGTGATGAAGAGGGTGGGATATGTCATCTAAAATGTTTTTTGTTTTACAATAACATCTTTCTTCAAATAGTTCTTCAAGTGAAGGATGTTAAGTTTGTGTTATGTTCCTAGCTTTCTTGATTAGTCGGTTTATGCGGTGTTTAATATCAGGCGATGAATTCCGACACCAGCAGGTAATACTGAAATTTATTAGGCTTCCAATCGTTGCGCTGTAGAATAAGTGAATGATTTTCTTATTTACGCCGAAATTGTACAGTTTGTTTTCGTTTTGGTTCTGGTTCTGGTAGTGTTTCGTTGCTGCATCCATGAACTGGCATCTGTGCAACGGTTGGGGGTATGATGTTGCTATTCTAACAGCTCCTAGCAGATTCCAGGGCAACCTTGAAGCTTTCGACTGATGTCGAGTTCACAGTGGCATCGTTCAGGTGGTTCCATGCTATTATTGTGCGTGGGACGAAAGATTGTTGCTACTGCACTGTGTTGCACTGAGGCACTTTGAAGCATTTGCTATTGTTTCAGGTGTAATTGTTTATGGGAATGTCAGTGGTGAAGTCAGTGTTCACCGAGCGTTTTGCTCTGATCAGTCTACCCAGCTTCTGTCGGGCGAGGCACGTGGCTGCTGGGATGGTAGAGCAGTCTTTGGTTGAATTTCTTATAAAGAATTTGGCCGTGCTCATGCCATGTTAGCTTATTATTAATGGTGACAACTAAGTACTTATATGCATCGACTTTCTCTACACTTTGATTTTTACGCAGAGATCTGAAATCTGGTGTTCCCTCCTCCTGAAATCAACAGCCATTTCCTTTGTTTCGAGACATTCAGCTGGAGAAAATTGTCATCGCACCAATTGATAAAGCTCGTAACTGAGTTGCGACATAGGCCTTATCCCTCAGATCATCGGCAAATTTTATGATTTTAACGGTGTCGCTTGGGCTGTGGATATCATTTGTATATATTGTATGTAGGACAAGGGAGCGAACACAACCTTGTTGTGCCCCAGTGTTTATTGTTCTGGTTCCAAGATCTCCGTGTTAGCTTGACATATAATGGGCGATTTGTTAAAAAGTTCAGTATCTCAACTTGAACATTTGTGTTTACACCTAATTAGGAGAGTTTCTTTATCATAAGGTGTGGTTGGATAGTGTTAAATGCTAATGAGAAGTCTTAAAAAAGCACTCTAGCATATTTTTTTGAAGGGTTACCGGAAATTTGATCGAAAGAAATTTAGTCGATGGTAAATTGTTCGACGGAAATTTCATCGAACGGAAATTCGGTCGCATCTTTTTTTTTCGGTTCACACTTTAAAATGTTCGTCTAATTTCTTTTTGAATGCACTATACTATACAGTAAAACAAAATAATGCGTTCAAAAAGAAATTTGAAGCAAAATTTTAAAGTAAAAACTGAAAAAAAGAATCGAAAAAATTTCCGTTCGATTAAATTACCGTCGATCAATTTATTTTCGACGAAATTTCTTTCGATCAAATTTCTGGATACTTTTTTTTTTTTTTTGGGTTGTCTAGGAGATGGTAATGTCTCTCCAACAATATTAAGATAGCTCCTAGTAGATGTATAAGCAAATTGGTGGGGGGGGGGGCAAGCTTTTGCTGCACTTTTTTCAAAATTTGTCTCAGAGTAAGTTTTTCAAAACATTTCATTACAATAAGAGTAAGTGCGACAAGACGTAAGTCCCTGTTGCAAGTTACCTTATTTTTCTTTGGAATTGGTATGATTTCTTAAGTTTTCCAAATTGTATGTAATGTGTGAGCTACATAAGATTTATTAAAAATTTGACAACAAATGTAGCAGAGCTATTCTGAGCATAGTTCAACGAGCCGACCACTTCATTGGTCTGGTCCAGAGGCCTTGGCTGCAGTCACTGGCTTAAAAAACGACATCGCTTCCCGTTTGCTGAACAAGAAAGTATCATCCTGTGTGGTACTGCCATCTTGAAATGAATTCATCATATCCATGTGTTCACTTCCAAAGTCCAGGCTGTCAAAACGACAATAAAAGTCATTTAAGTCGTTAACAAAATTCCTCACGTCCTCAACACAAAAGCATTCTCGCTTATGAGTATATCCTGTTATTTGCTTTAGTGCTGTCCAACAATCCTTTGAGTTTTAAGTAAGGAATAATTTTTCGATTTTTTGTTTGTATTGTTGTTTTTTTTACCCTGATGTATTTTTTCCTTCAATAACTTTTCAGCTTTAGTTAATTCTCGATGGGTAATCTTAAACGTGGTTTTCTTGTAGTGTATGGCCTCCTTTATTTCTCTGCTTATCCAAGGTGTTTTTTTTTTGTTGAAAGCTTGGAAGGTTCTCTTTTTTTTTGGGCGGGGGATGCTTTCGTCTGCACAGAACTTGATGAGGAATTGACGGTGTTTAATGGCTCGTCAATGTCCGGCCAAGTGTTTATAAACGTGCCCCAGTCTATACATTCCAAGCAGCCCTGAAGTTTTTCTGCCACCTCATCTGACCACAGCATAGAGTTTTTCAATAGTCTTTGTTTGAGTTTTTTTTATTTTTTAAAAACTGGCTTATAGTATAGCATGGCATTAGGCGGATTCTTAAGTGGTCAAATTCCTCTAGTGGAAATAAACCATGAGATGTGTAGGCCATTTTTTTTATATTTTACCATAACACATGTCCAGAGTTCGGTTTTGTCGGGTCGGGCAAGTAATGTACTGGATGTATGTTGGCATTTAAAGTTGATTTAAAGTCACCCATAACAAGACGAACGGAGTCAGGGGTTTATTGTTTCGAAATCATGGATTACATCCAAAAGTCTCTCAATAGGTCAACAGACAATTTACACCCTACCCGCCGGCATTTAAACAATAATTATGTGGACAGTACTTACAGAAGTCCTACACCAAACCCGTGGTTCTTTAGTTCTTTATTGATTGTCACCTCCAAAAAAAAAAAAAAATTAAATCGTTTTACCTCTGTTCAACCACCACGCATGACGCTCACCGCTTGACAGCTTTTTTTATTTTTTTCACTCTGTGTTATTAATATAAAACATGTTAAATAACGGGAGGGCTGAGTGGGAATAGGAAGCGATCACAACAGAAGCAAAATATCTAGAAGAGACATCCATATTCACGTGTATAGCATCATTAGGTTTTGATCAGTTTTTTTGTTTATCTTCTATATTAAAAAAAAAAGGACAAACTCAGGGGCGTCATTTCAAGGTTTTTTTCAGGGAGAGAAGTGTGTGTGGAGGAAGGGAGGGGGCGCGGGGGGGGCGGGGGTTTGTCGAAACCAAAACTTGGTCGGCTTGTTAAGTTGTTTATTGGATACGCCAGAGTACATAGCAATTTAAATAAAACCTGAACAATTTATGCAAGGGTGGGGTAGGGGAAATGCCCCACCCTGCTCTAACCTATTGACGTCCTTGATGTGTGTGTGTGTGTGTGTGTGTGCGTATTAAAATGTGTATCTTTTATTTGTGCTTTTGGCTGTTAATATCGTATTTATTTTCTGTCTTTTTGATATTGTGTTCAGAATATTATTATTAGTGTTATTATTAAGTTGATTTTATATAGCCCAGTTCCCCAGTCTAGTGCTAGGCTCTCTGCGCTTCACATAACAATTAGCCATTACAGAAGCGTATACATTTATAAACAAAACAAAAAATGGTGAAAAGCTTGCCCTCACCTACCCAAGTACTATCTACCACTGTCTAGCCATGGACAGCTCCCAGCAGCATCGAGCATTGGTTATCAATTAGAGGGTGTGAGAATGAGTCGGTATAGTCCAGTTTGATTGAAGAGATAGGCAGTTTTTAAGGCTGTGATGGTCGGTACATTGCGGATGTGTAATGGGAGAGAATTCCCTTGTTTTGGGGCAGAAGAAGAGAAAGATCGTTCACCAAATGTTTTAGTACGTGTCTTGGGAGCAGAAAGAATACGCATGTCTGCGGAGGAACGAAGCTTTGGGAGGGGTGAATAGACAGAAAGAAGTTCAGTAAGATAGCAAGGGCAGGAACCAGAGATTGCAGCTTGTGATCAATGCATGCCTGTATAGGGAGCCAATGAAGTGTGTGAAAAGGTGGAGTGACGTGATCTCGTTTCTTTGCCTTTAGAACTAACCTAGCAGCTGAGTTTTGAACTTTCTGCATTTTTTTCTATGAAATGTTTTGGTGAACCTGATAGAAGAGGGTTACAAGAGCATACACTAGTGTTTTTGTTGCGCCAACTGTGGGGTAGTGTCGGACGGAACTGAGATGACGGATAGTGGTGTACGCAGAGTGACAGGTGTGAGAAATATGATGATGCCATGGATGCAGACAAATGAATCAACACATTGGGCTGAGAGCCTCCGATTTATTCAAATCGGGAAAACCCATTTTTTACACCCCCCCCCCCACCCAGGCAGTCGCCTAATGAGACTTTTTTGGCTGCAAAGCAAAAAATGGTGCTGAGTATCTCAAATGTGCCAAGAACGTCCAACAGGAAGCGGAGGATTTTATAAATGCAGGGAATGTCTCCGACAATGAAGCTGCTTCATGCGCGATTGCACCACAGATTTCGCCTGGCAATAACATGTCGCTGTGATCCAAGAAGAGTTCTTGAAGTCGTCATGAAACGTAGATGGCACCTTCTACCAGCTCGGAACAGACCATGGTGTTTTTTTAAGCAAAATTTATTCCAGAGGTGAGTTTTTCGTTCTGCACGAGAAACTACTCACACTGCAATCCGCTGCCTCTTCCTAATCACTAACCGGCGACCAAAGGTTAACTCAATGGAACAGCACTAGTAGTAGCAGTGCTACGATCGCAACAAATCGTGGCCAATTTAGAAAAAATAAACTTTTGTGCTATTCCAAATGCCAAAAAAGTGTATCTTGTTGTAACACTATAGCCATAGCAACTAAAAAAAATTCACGTCTGTTTTCATTAATATAATTTTAATTTAATTATGATTAGCCTAGGCCTTGACAGAAAGTAGCTACGAGAAATTCGTGGTTGAGATTTCCTATTCAAATTTAGTCTACTTTGATTATTTACATTTTTAATAACATTATTTTTAGCATAAAATTCTATAACTTACTATTACTATGAGTGAGTATACTAAGTCACTTAGACTAAGTTACTTTAATTTAATTGGAGATAATTTCAGTTATATCAAATACAGCATACTGACTAATCACTGACATCGTATCGATGTTAAGTGTACTACCCCTTTGAATAAGACATAATAATCCCTTTTTTTTTTTTTTTTTTTTTTTTTAAGTGGCACTTTTTTTTTTTTTTTTTTTTTTTTTTTTTGTAAGGAGCACTTATTTTTACATTAAACATTTGCGCGACCCATCGTTGAGAAAGCGTGAGTTTAGTAGTTTTTATTTTCAAGTTATGGCCCATTGTGAAGTTATGGTCAACGGTTCTCAACTGTGTGTCGCGACCCCTTTTATGGGGTCGAAGGACCCTTTCCCATGGGTCACCTAAGACTATCGGAAAACACATACACTCTACATTTATGAAGTAGCAACGGAAAAAAATCGTGGCTGGGGGGTCGCCACAACACGAGGAACTGTATTTAAGGGGTTGCTTAATTCGGAAGTTTGAGAATCACTGTTCTAGGTTGAAAAAAAAAAAATAACTTCATTCAAAAGAGTACCATGTTGTTACGAACCCATAGTTTTGATACAGGTGTCGTAAGTCATGTTTTCCCAATTTTACCGGAAACACTAAACACCTAATTTATTTAAAACTAACTTTGGTAAATGCATTTCGATAGTTGGTAATCCCCTATTTAAGCGCTTTTTATTATTTCTAAAAGCATTGAATATGATTGAATCATTTAATTTGATTGAGTAGCCTAATAATTAATTAGGCCGCTAATAATTATAAGGGAGGCCTATGGCCTATAGCCTATAGCCTATGCCTATATTTATATATTATTGGGCTATAATATTGCCTATATTATTAATATTATGAATGGCGAAGGAAGTAGGCTCCCTGCCCGTCACTTAAGTTAATTATAATTTATTAATTACCAACATTTTATACTAGATGTGTGGGGAGAGCAATTTAGGGAGTTAATTTGGTGCTGCAGTGAGTTTGAGTAAGGCAAGGTTGCAGTCAGTAGTTACGTCCTACTACTACTACCTCAGCCTGGGTACCATAACCATAGGCCATAAGTTATATTTGTAAGCCATAACATAATAATAATAATAAGTAACCCACCTAATAATTTCAATTAAAATAAATAATTAGCAATGTCATTCAAAGTCTGAAAAGTAACATGTGCCCTGTTCTTTTTATTTGTTCTTTTTTTAATCATTTTTATTTTTGCCTAATTTCTGCCTTTCAAATTTTATTGGTTAGTTATTATTTCTAGACTTTATATAAAAAAAAAAGAGCTTTCCTGATGTCTTGCAGGACTGCATGTATAATAAAAATTCAGTTAACAGTAGAATTTACTTAATAAAAATGCTTTATACTGTTTTTTAAATAATATAAAAGTAAAAGGGGTAAGTGTGCATCTTATTACCTAGTATATAGGCCTAATATGTGCACAGCCCTTCAGGAATTTGTAATTTATTAGGCCTGTAGTCATGAGAATATTATTGTCTGTAAAGGTAGCATATTATTTCTATTCTTCTCATATCATAGGGAAAGGGGGGGGGGGAGGGGGCGGGCTCATAGATTACCGATGGATTGTTTGCCACAGACAGACCTCAAAGTGCCACATATTTTTTTTATAAACTGTTGGTTGGCAAATATCTTTCGCTGGTAATTTTATGCAACTTGTGAACAAAATTGACCAGGTTATTATCTTTGAAGAAACTGACATGGGATTAAATCTACAGGTAGGATAATATGCTGGTTTTGCCAATGAGTAATGTCCTGAAAGTGTTGTGAGTTAGCCTCCAAACGTTTAGAAATAGTCCTTTATTATAATTTGTTTACATACCTAAGCTATTATCATTGCTTTTTGCTATGTTAGTTTTTTTAAATTTTATTATTTATTTATTTTTTCCCTTAAAAAGAAAAATGTGCTAATAAAAAATGGAATTCAAAGGCTGTCTAGAAGTAGCTGGTCTGACTGAGGAATGGATGGAGTCAAATGAAATTGAAGGTATTTTTATGGTCACACATTAATTTTTTTTTAAATTAACAGTTTAGATCGCATTATATTCTGTAAATTAATAACTATCACTTTTTAATCACTACTCAAGTAGACAGACTACTGCACATGATTTAGTACATTCTATTTTTTTTTCTTTTATAAGGTTGTTATGATTTTAAAAATCTTCAACTCTCCATATCCAGACCCAGGTGGTTAGATGTTTTTGTTCTGTCAGATCCATCAAGGCCAAAGCGATGTGGCACGGTACGTTAGAAAAATATCCCAACCACAAATTAAATAGGTAGCATACGTTTTTAAAAAAGGATTGAACTATGAAAAGCAATATTAAATTGTGTTGAAAATGCCATTGCCAAATAATAAAATATTTAAATTTTGTGTGTGTTTGGTCTGGGGAACCAAGGAGGCAAGAATCATGTTTGTTCCGGTAGTTAAAAAATCAATCCTTGTATAAAATTTATGACGGACGCATTATATAAACTTTTTTAGATGTGTCATTATTTATTATAAATACTGATTAAAATATAAATGATTCAGTTGTTTATTTTTCTTTTAATATGTTATTTTTTATTACCCGGTAATTAGGTTAGCTGGAATTTTTCCGGGCACCAGAATCCTTCCCCTTTGTGTATAGCAGCAACAGTAAAGAGAGAACCAGAGTGCACAGTAAGACTACGCTCAGGGTTTTTAAAACATGGCAACACAGGTATATTATCATTTTATGTGTCACCTTTTGTGTTAAAATTGCAGAGCTTAAAAGTGATGCCGATAACATTATTTTAATTTGGTGAGAAAGCTTAACTTATTTCACCAGGCACAATATTGGCACATTTGGGGTTGAGAAAAGCAGTCTTTCTAAAATGATCTCTTTTTGTTTCAGGGGGCTAGTATTGTTAAAGTCTGAACATTAAGTCTTGCTGTTATCACAAGTTTATTTATTAACATTAAATACTCAGTGCAAGTTTAGGGAACTATTTTTATGTAGCTCAGGGACGTTACCCTGTAAATGCCCAATGGACGTTACCCTGTAAATGCCCAATGGACGTTACCCTTTAAATGCCCAATGGATGTTACCTTGTAAATGCTCCCTGGACATTACCCTGTAAATGCTCACTGGACATTACCCTGTAAATGCCCACTGAATTTACATTAAAAAGTTTTTTCTTTAGACTTCGTGTAAATGAGCCTACTCCTGGTGTCAAATTAAGTTATGCATGTACGTTTGGAAATGTAAGTCTTCAGTTTAAATTTAGTGAAGGTCACAGGAATTAATCATTTATTTGTTGTTCCCAAACAGATTTTGACGCAAAAGTTAAGCTTTCTTTTGAAGGTCTACCCAATTATATCCGCAAATATTTGAGCATGAACTCTATAATAATTGATCTCGGGAGTGAAGTCCCTACTGAAAGCGATCCACAGCCGACACCATGTCAAAATTATGAAACATTTAGTTCAGAGGAAATGTCACAGAGCCTGGGAGCTACAGTTTCAGTCGCTAGTGGACGCTACATTGGTAATTCATTTTTATCATTATCATTTAGAACAGGAAGTTTGGTATTCTGCATTTAAAAAAAAAAAATATTTTTAATGTTAAAAAAATGATATACAATCTTATTCTATTCTATGGAATCAATATAGTTAATTATTTTTTCCCAGTATTTTTCTCCCTAAGGGCCGCTCTAAATGGTGATGTCAAAATAATTGAAAAGGATGGAAGTGTCCAGCAGGAAAACATCATGGAACTTGTGAATAGTCTCAGTGATTCAGATAAAAGGATGATGATTTCAGTTTCTGATGCTGGCTGTGAATGGAGAGTAACCGGAGAATGTGAATTTAACTTTGAATGCAGCTCAACTATAGAATCTGATCCTAAAAGCGCTTGTTAAACCCCAAACTGTCATAACGTGGGATGTTCAGATGTAGTGACTGCTTCTGTGTTATTATGGCAGATTATTACAATATTACGGTAGCAAATTAATATTATATTTATTAATAAATATTTACATGGATACATTGTAATAGCTTAATTTTTTTTTTCATTTACGATGTTGTTTTTGGAATTTTGAATTTAATTAAGTTTCAGGGTTTGAAAAATGTGTACTGTAAATGAATTTTCAGGTTTCATGAAATTTTTATAAAGGGATTTCAGTGTTCACAGCTTTCAGTGAGTGGCACCCCAGGGCATCAGTTGAAGTTCTAATAGTGAAAGTAGTAGAAAATAGTACTATACAATGTACTAGCATCAGGCAAAACTCTATAATAAAAATTACTGGAAATATAAAAAAAGACTTCTTATGTCTCTATCTAATGAATTAATTGTATTTATTTTATTAAAACTTAAGAAAACCAAAATAATTGTTTAAATTTAACTGTAAGACTATTTGGTGTCAGAAAATCACATTGACATGATCAATTAAATTGGGCCTAAAATTCATGTTAAGTCACGTAAATACTACGTTAACGGTACTCAAACTTTTCAGGCATATGGTAGATTTTGGTTTTGGGCACACCCACAGGTTTGAGACACACCGACCGTATTGACTTAATGGCTGTACTACAACCCACATTGCCACTATAGCGTCCTAAAGACAACATAGGTCATTTTTTTATCCTGTGAATTTATGATTTGTGCACATTTCCCTCAGATTAATTTTGTAAGGGCTCTATAGGTTATAAAAGCATCTTATCCGAACAAAACTTCTTAGAACAAATCATGCGGAACAATTATTTGATTAGTATCAAATGTTGTAGATAGCTTAATTATGACAAATAAATGTCAATTAGAATGTTTTGCAATTTCAACCATGAAATTTGTCTTTAATACATTCCTTCAGTTTCCTCATTCATATTAATACGTTTTTTATATATCTTTTTTAAAATTTATTTTATTATCTTGCTTGTTGATATTTTTTTTTAATCCAATAGCTTTGACATTTCAATGGTAAAAAATTTGAATTTTTTTTTAATTTTTAGAAATTATTTCTATTATTTCTGAAAACTATTTTGTTTTGACCCCAAAAAGGAAACAGTTTCCTGAATGTGTATTATGATGAAACACATGTCTGACCAAGATAATTTCATCAAATTTACTTCAGAGTACATGATATCAAAAACATTATAATTAATCATTGAATGATAATATCAAAAACAAGAATGGTTAATTTTTTATTATTTATTTTAATTGATGTAACTTGCATGTATCCAACAGGAATTGGTAAGAGAGGATTTTGTAAATAAATTAATAAAATTGTAATGATGTAATAACAATACAGATTTAAGCGCTCGCAGATTTCAATCTTCTTATTTAATTTGGTACTGGTAATAAATTTGTCCCTTTTTGTTCTGCAAGTGTAATGAAAAGGTTATAATATTGGAATAAAAATGTTTGTAAATTGTTAATTTAAATTCAATTAATTTTTTTTCTTCCTTACTTATTAAAAACCATTATTGTAATATTTTATTTTATTCCATAGTTAGGATTCATATTTAGTGTAATTTAAATGTTGACAAATTTTGTTTCTGTATAGTATAACTTATGTAGTCATTAACTTTAACCGAAAAACAATTGAAAAATACATTTTTTCTTTCAATCAAAGTTTAACCATACACAAAGTAAATTGTTTGTGTCTTATAAATCAACATACCAAATATTCATGTGAAAGTCTTGAAATTTTAGCTGTAAACTTCATGTGACCTTTGGACGTCCCCTGCCACCTTTGGGTTTTTTGCCACCCGCATTCAGTGTGGAAGAATTAATTTGCCCCGCGCGACAGCTCTGAGTGTGATGGCATTTATGTACATGCAGTTATTCAAATATTCTGCAAGAGTTATCCTGAATTTCTGACAGTCCACAAATAGCATCCTTACATGTATTCACCTTAACATTTCTAATGTCACCTTGACATCTAATTTCACCTTGACTTTGACATCTCTAATATCACCTTGACATCTGTGAAATCGATAAATTTTAAATACTTTCCAAGGCTATAAAACTCACAGAGGTCAAGTACAGGTTAGGACTCACCAAAGATTTTTGAAATATATATAATTTTTTTTTTTTATTTCGTGGCAAAAGAAAAAAAAAGTACACCGAAGCCGTTCCCATGCGTTTCTGGATGACTCACTTATATGTTTCATACTGTTCCTTTGTGTTTTCACATGTGAACTCGCTAGATATTATACCCCCCCCCTCAAAAAAAAAAAAAACAACCCCTTCCCCCACCCCTATTGCACCAGTCCATTTTTGGGGCCCCCCTCCCTTCTCTTTGCATACGAACAAGTCACCTTTCTTGTCCCTGACCCTTCCAAATGCATTTTTTATCTACACCAATAATGATACCCCCCCCCCCCACACTTTTTTTTTACACAGATTTCCTTCTCTGTCTGGCGTAGTCCACGAAACATGCACGGCAAGACGTTGCACAGTTTTCATAATATTATTATTATTTAATATATCCAATACATTCATATTTAATACATCCACAAAAATGTTAGAATTCGCCACCAAAAGGCACTTTGACCTACATTACGTGTTGACCAACCTACATGGTGACCTTCTTCCGTGTTCTATTTATTTTTTACCGAGGCTTTAATTTAACATGCAATGTTGTCTGTTCAGTGACGTAGCTAGAGTTCAATACGCCAATATAGAAAAGATTTCCACCGGGGTGTACCGCCCCCTCCGCTGCCCCCTTTCCCACACCCCCCCCCTCCCGAGCCTGTTTTCTATTTCAAAGGCGTACTTGTAAGAATTTAAAATATGTCACCTGTGGGAAATCAAATTTCTGACTAGAAACATTCTTAGGACAATGAGCTAAACCCGAACGAAATAATAACGACACAAGCATAATTGGCACGATTTATTGAATTGTAAACATAACACTTCCGGGGAAATTCACCCATTCCGGTTACAAATTAAAAAAAAAAAAAAAAAAAAAAAAAAAAGCTCTCTCTAGCCCTTTTGTTTCCTCTAAATAATTTCACCAAGTCAAGGACTTTTTACTAATAGTTAGTATGGGTATGAGCCAGGGTCAGTAAATCTAGTTAAGGGCCGGTAAATCAAGATAACTTCACTATGAGCCAGGGCCGGTAAATCAAGTTAATTCATGGTCAGAAGGTGATTGTATTAAGAACTGTAATGGGAGTAACGTTAAGTTATAGTATAGGCCTATCTATAGTTGTTTTTACATTAAATTTACTTTATTTATCATTTTCCTTTCCTGGTCTGCACACCTGTCAATCACTTCATCAAAATCAATATCCTTCAACGTATCACTTTCACCTGATAGCCAGACCAGAAAGCCTCGACTGTCTCATGATGGATCGTTCTTGATAAATCTTTGTTTGAAAAGCTCCGCTCACATCACGCCGCAGAAACACAGATCGTAAGAAACAATTAAAGGCTTAGCGAGACTGGCGAGAGCATTGGAAGAGATTATAAGATGTCCGATTCAGCTATGAATTTCAAAACATCAAATTCTGACCAGTCCGTGACTTTGTTAAATGCAATATCAGCTGCCCTTAGGTATCTTCCAAGCCAAGGTATTTCTTTGAAAAAGAAATTTCGAAATCGGTAGGAAAATTACACGTAACACCGCAAGACCAAAGGGGAAGACAACTAATCATGAATGGTTCAGCTTCCTGCCTCCATCACAACCGACGACGCCGTCTTTTGGAGTTAAATGATATTTACGGTTTTCAGGTTTTTTCATTCTTATGCACGGTCTCTATATCATATGCTTTAAACTCGTATTTTACTTTTAGAGTATTCAATTATTTACTATGTAACTCCCATTAAGAAATATAAATAACTATAAAAAAATGGTCAGTTTTATTTCACTTTTATAACTTATACTAAAATTATATTCACTTTGGATTCCATGAAGTCAAGTAGTAAAAAAAAATGAAATAGTCACCGGTTAGTAAAGTAATTATGGCTAAATCTGAGGACGAATGCCACGGCTTCTTTTGGGTGTTTTAATTATAGTTAGGGATCGATTTAGGGTTCAGGTTAGGCATAGGGATGGATTTAGGGTTCAGCTTAGGCATAGGGATCGATTTAGGGATATATTCATGAAATTCGATAAAATAGTGACATTCATCCTCATAATTTACCATAATTATAAATATGATGGTTTAGTATATCTTCTAATAATCGTTACAGCTATGAGGCCATCTATAAATGCCACCACTGTTTGGGGGGGGGGGGGGGGGAAATTTTTTTTTGGGATAGGGGGGTAAGAAATGTGAAATTAATAACATTAAATTACACTGCAAAATTATAGACATTTTTATATTATTTTAAATAGCAAATATAGTTATTTAATTTTTAAACTACCATCAATCAATGAGAGAATCAGTTCAAGTATGTGATGTCAGAAAAAAGGTACTAATCAAGTCCACCACAGAGGAGGAGAATCCAGGTGTTGTAATTTTGGCAGTCATGAGAATTTATGTTGAAATTAATTAATATGACATGTGGAGATGGGAGGCATAGAATTAGGGCTATGACAAGAAGTGGGATGATGGAAAGAAAAATGGTTTGTGGGGGAAGGGGGGGATGCGATCTTGTAAATGTTCTAGGCCAGGGATTCTTAACACTTTTGCCTTGCTGCATGCCCTCTCAAATTTCAAAAACAATTACTGCTGCTAGTCAACAGGCATAAAAACAGGTTTTCTTTTAAAGGTAGAAACAACTAGTGATAAAAGCAAATACAATTTTCTGGGTCATTAGCACCTCAGGGGGTGCATACACCGCTGTTTAAGAGCCACTGTTGTGGGGAAATGGTTATGACCTAGGTAAAAGGTTAAGTAATTGTATACCGGTATCAATGGGAGGTGAACGATTTTAAGGTTTTGTACAGGACAGTAGTGGACAGTGGGTTTGCAGATGTTTGTAATGGCAGTTTTGAGGGGTGTCTAACTTTTGTGATGATTTGATTGGGGGGGGGGGGGGGGGTGGTCAAAATGAGAAAAATTTGCATGACATCATTTATAGATGGCTCGTATCTAGTAATATTTGATTTTATAATATAGTATTAGTTACTTTCAGTTTCAGTAAAGAATTTCAAATAATAAATTAGTTTTTTTATTACCCGGTACTAAAAAGAAATCAAACACAGACTGACATTTTATTTAAGTAGAACACCTCAATGATGGAAGAAGTCTAAATCTACCAAAAATGGTGCTGATAATGACAAAAGATTGCTGCAGATTAAATTTTAATGTTTGCTTTAGTACCGGTAGCCTCCAGTAGTCTCTAATAGTCTGTAGAAGAAGCCTTCAGTTCATTAAGTTTTAATATTTGTCATTTAAGGTTGCTTGAGAAGTCAAGTCTTTTTTTAAAATATGAATTTAAACAAAAATAAATATTTTTTTAATGATTATTATTATTGTAGAGTGTGTGGTAGTGTGGTCTTTGATTACAGTAATGGCACTTGAAGAATTAGTTGATTAATAAAGATATTTCATCTAAGAATTATAGTTGTGAAGTGTGTATAATTAAAACCCCTAGACAACAAAGCCAACGAACCTTTTTAGTAAGACTAGGTTTGTAACATTTGGATGATGAGGAATTCTATTGCATTTTATGACACAAAAATAAGATTTTATGCTTTTTTGAGAAATTATATTAAAATTTGAAAAAGGTGTCAATATCTTAGGCTAAGGGCACCACTTATACTGTGTTTAACTGGTACAAATCTGTTTTTTGTACATATGTCCTGGTAAGTCATGAATTGCTAAAAAAAAAAAGTGAATGTGTTTTTTTATTCTTTATATTATCTTCACTTTTGTTCTTGTGTTTCTTACTGGCAAAATCTTCGTTAGGGTAATTACCCACTTCCCACCATCCTATCGAGCTGAAACTGGGCAAATATACTCATTGCTGATGACAACACATTCTGTCAAATTTTCAGCCCTACCCCTAACCCCCAAAAATCAGTATTTCCTGTTTTTTAAAATACTTGTTGGTGCCGAAGAAATGCCGAAAAATTAATTAAAGGAAATACAATCTAACCCCTACCGATATGTAAAGTTTTTTTATGGCTTCACCCCCTCAACAAAAGGCATTGCAGTAAAAATTGCTTCTTAATAATTGATAAATCACGTACAATAACATAAATGCAAAAAAAAAATGCATTTAAAATATTTTTACGAAAAATTTTGTTTTTAGTTTGTTTTTTTCCAATTATATTTTTTAAATGTGTTGTTACTTTTGCAGGTGGTGTGTGCCTTAATCAAGCAATAGCTTGGGGGTGCAGAGTATAGAAAGGGATTTTGAAACTCTGGTGTAATGTTTTCCAAAGTGTGAGTCACTGTGCCTTGAGAGCTGTAACTGAGGTGCCTTCAAATATTATAACATTTTATAAATTGTCATTTCGATTTTCAATCCAACTAATAATAAAGATGATAAGAGGCCTGCTGCAAAAATGTAACTAATTTAGTCGTAATTGTTTGCAGAAAAATTACTAGAACTAAAATGTAGCTTTTTTATCTTAAATTCTTGTTTAATTTATTTTTTACCCAACCTCTCATGTTGTGCTTGATAAACGTGGATTCAGCAACGATGCAGAAAAATGTATAAAGTTTGGGAAATTGTTTGAATTTTTCTAGGACATTGTCAACAAATAAAGTTTTAAAAAACGATAACTTTTTCCAAAGAATTTTATAGTATTATAGATTAAAAAATTTTGTTTGTTTGATTTATTAGTCATATTTTGTGCAGGTTCCAGGATGGACATCTTCAATCCCTTGGAATTGGTATCCTTGATTGAGGAGTGGATGCTGTAAAAGAAATTCAAGGTAATTATTTTAATTTTTTTTCTTGTGCTAATTAAAGTTAATCAATTATGTCACCGAAACAATTCAGTCTCCACTGGAAAATGTAATTGATGTTTTTATTTATTTATATTTTAGGGATTTACAAGTATGATGACCTTAACCTCTCTTTGTCGAAAATCATCTGGAAAAGACAATCTCTGTAAATCAGATCCATCACGGGAAATCATGGCGTACAAGGTGAGTGATAAATCTTTTAAAGTGGTTGTGCTTAAATTGAGGAGCAAAGATATAGGCCTACTGTACACAATTTATTTTTTTTTATCTATAGCCCATTCGATAATAAGCAACTCCCCCAGATTTTATATCGTCAAAAGAATGAAAAATTTTTAACTGGCTCATAACCTGACCACTGAAAATAATATGCTAGTATAAACGATACAATGCTAAAAAACACTCAATAGTCATAAACTTAATACTAAAATCTGGCAAGAAGAAAAATTTCCAGCAGAATGTGAACTAGCACACTAATAACCCCAATTCACAAGAAAGGTTCCAAACTGCAATGCACAAGCTACAGAGGAATTTCCCTATCAATGTAACTAGTAACATATAAAATACTAACAAAACTAAAGGACAAGATACTCCAACCGTACCCTGAACAAATACTAGCTTACCACTAATGTGACCAAATACTAGTTTACCACTAATGTGACCAAATACCAGCTTACTACTAATGTGACCAAATACTAGGTGACTACCAATTTTGATTCAGACAAAACAGGTCAACGACTGATCAGATTTTCACCATCAGATACCTCTCAGAGAAATGTTAAGAATATAATATCCCAGTGCACCAACTCTATGTGGACAATAAAAATTAAAAACCACAATGTATGAAAAATTAAATCAATTCAAATATCTAGGATCCTTAATAAATAAAAGAAAAACTAACAGAATAAAAAATAATATCGTCCAGAAACATGGAATAAATATAGTAATCACAATTTAGTCAAAAGTAAAAATATTACAAGAAAAACAAATAAAACTAAATATAAAACTGTAAAAAGACCAGTAGTTTTATTTATACTAGTGAAACTCGGACCAAAAATGTCACTTTAGAAAAAACTTAACATAACTATCATTTGACAGCTGACCTATCAATGCCAGGAGTTTAAATATCGGTGACGCTTTTTGCAGAGGATGGAAAAGTGGATACAGAGATAGAACAAGTGTGCAGAGGTCATATGCAGAGATAGAGACAAGTGACTTTGACTTGGTTTGCTTGTAATTAGTTTTTGTAGTGTTGCGTTTGTTTTAAATGTGGTAAATTATAATTTATTTTTTTTTTTTACTTTGTACCGCGCTTCAAGTCTTTGGGGATGAAGCGTGTTTTTGAAATAAACTTTATTATTATTATTATTAAGTGTGCAGAGGTCATATGCATTCAGCCACCTAATAGCCCTGTCGCTAATATTCCTTTCGCTGAGCTGAAGACACCGAAGAATAAAGATGGAAACCAAAGTCGGGCCAACGAACACAGTCTTAATCCCACCCTTACTTGCGAGTGTCACACCCTGGGCACTCAGTAAAAGTCTTAAGGTAAAAATCTTCCCCTGCGGTATGTGATTTTGTGGAAAGCTGCTGGTAAAACGAGAAGGGACCACGACATGAGGACGAGGAAATTGAACAAATGTTTGGTGCTATCCCAAACATCCAGTTTATGGCCCAACTGCAAAGTAATTAGTTTGGCCAGCTGGTCTGGTCAGAACTACCTACTGTCAACTAACCGGCAGTGCAAGTCTACAGTAGCTGGCAGTTTAATTTCAGGGCCGGAGGAAGACCACGCCATCAGAGGATCGACTGTGTTAAGGACACCTTAAAATTCAACAACATGAACCACCAGCAAGCCTCACATCTTGTAGCCAATCGCCCATCGTACCTCCTTGCTAACTATCCATAATACAAAGGAGACAAAAGAAGAATGGAATATAATATATGGTGCACGAATATCAACAAGGAAATGGGAGGACAAAAAAAGCCTCTTCAAAGTTGGAAAAATGTTTGATCCACAAATTTATTAATTCAAAAGATAAAATGTAAAAATGGAGATCATTACATCTGGCTCAGAAATCTACATTAATGTTAGGTTTTTTAACCAGACACTTAACTAATGAATTTAAGAGACAGATGCATACACACACTTTACTGGTGGAGTGCAGTAACACTTAAGTTATTTGTAATTATTGTTTAATTTGAATCTCAAGTCTTTTGCGTTGGAAGTCTACACGGTTTAAAATATTCAGTGATGACATTATCGACATATATTTAGTGATGACAATATCAACATATTCAGTGATTGCAATATCAACATTTTCAGTGATGAATATATCAAAATATACAGTGATGACAATATCAATATATTCTTTCTTTAAATCATGTTGCTATTAAATTGTAATTGTTTCAGGAAACCGTCGCCTAGCCAGGATGCACAGTCCTCTGTTAGTTGGCGAACCCGAGTGTAAAGTTAAACTTTATTCAAGTTTATAAAATATGGAAACACGGGTGAGTGAATATTTTTACTGTAGAGCCGGTGTTTAAAAGTTGATACTATTACCTGGAATAGGGGTTGGGTAATGCAGACCTGTTTACTCTTACGATTTTGGCGTACAATGTACGATTTTGAGATGTCTTTTACGAGTGTACGCCGAGACCCGCCAAAACTACGATTTTCAGAGAGCCGGTGAAAAAAAAGAATTTTCCGATTAAAATTCGTTTGTTGAAGTTTTAGCCTTTTCCAATAAAAATATGGCAGTGAATGAAACGAGAATAACGATTGGTTGTAATTTTTTTTAAAGGTGGGACCATCCTTCATTATATTATGTGCGCACTGAAAGGGGAGGTGGGGGTTGTTAATGAAGGAGAGCTGCGGCATACGGGACACATGGGTGGGGGGTTGGTCGGAGTGTCAAAGGTTATAAAAATATCACCGCAAAGTATCGTCTTGATGGCGATGATTGTCATAGTGTTGCTTTGTGTGTCACACTGACCTAGTTAGCTGCGTCACCGGTAATATTTATACTATTCACTGCCACGCCCCCTTTGACTGCTACACAGCGTGTGACGTAGTTTTGTTCCCTTGAACCGCGGCGATTGTGAAAATGGGGAAAACTAGAGACGATATGGTTTTAAAATAAAATACATGATCCCACTGTTACTGCACTGGAACGTTGGATGTGGACGTATTTTATCAGAGCTAGTCAGCGGCATTTAAAAAAATATTGGTAGAACTGGCAAAGCAGCTCTTTACCCTCAGCGATCGTAATACCACAGTTTGGTATCACTACTAATACTGCCCCCCACCACCACCCCTTTTTAAACGGAAAAAAAAATCAAACGACGGCTCAATTTTTTCCCCAGTAATGAGGGGGGGGGGAGGGGGGGGGTTCTGCCCGGTGGAAATAATTACGTCACCAGCACGGAAAGATGAATTACTGACTACAGTGTGTTATCAATATGTCATGTTCAATTTTACAACTACAGGGATGTCTTATGAAAACACAAAGCATTATTAGTAGCTTATATGAGTAGGCCTGTATGCTTACTGCGAAATCTTGTAATATTTCTTATAGCCTTGATAATATTAATAATAAAAGGCCTAATTAAAATTCACGGATTTCACAGATTTTCAGATGACAGTTGGCTCTATAAGAGACTGTCAGGATAATTATTGTATGCATAAATGTAGGTGCAGTCTATTGGACCCCCCCCCCCATCAAATCTGTCATACAAATCCTCAGCGGGTACATAATACGTAATAGTTAGATGGCCCTTTGTTTTACGTAATTGTAAGATGGTCATTTGTTTTACGTAATTGTAAGATGGTCATTTGTTTTACGTTGACAAGGTGCGGCTGGGGGGGGGGTATAAATATTTTATACAACTTTTTAATGTTTATTTTGCGTACCACATATGTTATGCATGAATGTCACATTTCCCAAACAGCTTTGGCGTTCGAATTTGGCTACATTGACGGGTGTGCACATTGCCTGATTTTAATGTTACCATTAATGGAATCAGCGATCCTTTTTATTTTCGGTCCCCTAGTTTAGTTTACTTAGTGAGTATTTTACGATATGGCCTCGACACAAAGAAAGGCACGCGAAACCGATGACGAAGAAGAAACTTCTACTTCTACCGATAAACATCAACTTCAACAAAAGATAAAGAAAGTTGATAGTCTTGCTTGAATATGAGACACAATTTACTGTGTTGAGGTCTTCATAGAAGGGTCCATCATACGCACTGCACATTCTGCAAGTCGGACTTTTCAGTAGCAATCAGAGGCAAAATGAGTGGTGTGGATTTAG
>CAXITT010000210.1:412097-442285 GCA_964033795.1 Lymnaea stagnalis | reverse complement strand
GGGGGGGGGGCTGGGCTGGTGTTTTAAAGCTCACTGTACCGTACACACAAAAAAGGTGGGGGTTCCAATTTGTTACCGGGTAATTCATTCTTAATTTAATACATTTTATTTTATGCTTATCAGACGTCAAGTTTTAATATGTATTAGCCGATACACGTCTGCTAAACAAAGTGACCGCAGTTTGCCGTTAACGTCAGTCATCTACTGTTTACCTACAGTTCCATATTTTGACGCCAGCTCAGCTCGATTCCACTGAACACGCTATAGGAGTAGTTATTGTATACATTATATATACTGTATTTTTATTTATTTACTATCAAAATACTGCATTGTACGATTTTGAGACCATATTGTACGATTTTAGGAGTTTGGGGGTAAACAGGTCTGGTAATGTTTGGGTATTTACAAACATTAAATTACCTCCAACAAATTACCTCATTTTCTAATTCATTTTTTTTAATGTCTTGTTTTGCCCATAGTGGAAAAGCATCCATATTATTTTTTTGTTTTATATTTCAAAATTCCATATATTTTACAATATATGAATGACTGTGTTCAAGCCAGGCACAGTGAATAAATAGTGGAACAAGATATGTTTAGCCTGGAAAAGGAAATGACAGGAAAATTAAAAGGGTTTTTTGGCTGCCTTCGTCGCAGATCAACAAATAACATTTAATTATAACTTGAAAATCAAAACTTATGTGTTAAATAAAGTTGAATGTAGTTGGCTGTTTAGAACAGGAAGACATATATCTTGTTCCAATTATTCCTTTCATTCAGTTTAATATACTTAACGTCCACTATATTTAAGTCCTCAGTTTTCCATTAATTGCTATAAATACACATGTACATTTTTCTTGACCTGTTTTCATTTTTAATTAAATAAAATGACTGTCAACTCCTAAGTCTACTTGGATTGATTAATTCGTCAAGTTCTTTCACACTATGAATACGTAGTACTATTCTTACTATCACCGAAAAACTCATACACATAAATACATGAATGTAGCAGAGCTGGCTATCAGACATAAATAATACACACCCCAATTCCACAAAGCTCCATTCAGACTGCTACAAGACTAAAACTTGCATGGCAATACTGTCTAGACAATAGTCATAATCAGCATCAAAATATGTCAGAGTATCCAATAAAACTCTCAATGAACATAATATTCAGTCTCAAAAATTACTAATGAACTCCCAGTCAGTCTTCCGTTCGACGACCTGCCCCATCATATCCTGAATTATCTGTGCATAAAGTCCCTGGACATTGACCTTTGGAGTGAAGCTGCCAAAACTGAGCCCAGTCTTACCTATTTAATACAAAACCATCTAAAGAAGGTGCTGCACTTCCTGGCCCAGTATCGAGGGGCGTTATGTTGGTGAGTCATTTCTTTCTGTTGCACGTATAAAACAGACATACATTGCACATATAAAACAGACATACAGGTTATGAAAATCATTTTATTCCTGCAATACTGCAATATAATGTGGCACAGTCATATCAGCCTACAAAGTTAATGGCTATTCTAAAATTTTATACTCTTATTTATCATGCTTAATTCAATAAAACTAATGGTTAATTATTTTGTATATATCCATCTATTTGGATATGGTTAATTATTTTGTGTATATCCATCTATTTGGATGTGGTTAATTTTTTTGTATATATCCATCTATTTGGATATGGTTAATTTTTTGTATATATCCATCTATTTGGATATGGTTAATTATTTTGTGTATATTCATCAATTCATCTATTTGGATATGGTTGATTTTTTTGGGGTATATATTCCATCTATTTGGATATGGTTAATTTTTTGTATATATCCATCTATTTGGATATGGTTAATTATTTTGTGTATATCCATCTATTTGGATTTGAAATTTAAAATATGTTGTTTTTTGTTTAAGGTATATTTTCACTGTTGGCTGGAGTGGCAATGTCAAATTTATTAAAGAGGATGGGACAGTCCAGATGGTAGAATTTAAAGAAATCGTGCGTTTCCTAGAATTTTCAAACAAAACCAACTACATAAGAGTCAAACCTGAAAGCTGTGAATGGGAGGTGACAGGAATGTGTGAGTTTAGCCTGTACAGCTAACTGTTGAACTGAGGCTACACATAGTTGCTGTTTATCAATCTCATCATGTATTTAAGGGATGTACCATTACGTACCCAAGCTAAAACATGTAAGAAATATTTATTTCCTTGTAACTTTATGTAAATGTATTCTTTTTTAAAAATTGATAAGATTCATATTTGAATTGACAAAGGTAAGAAGTATACCATGCTTTTGAATCCTCTAGTAGAGTTTCAATAGAAGATATTGTTTGTTTAACCTAATTTAGTGCCCAAATGACTTGATTATATTAATCTATCATTATATTATATTATATCACCTCTTCTTCTTCTATATCTTAAGGGCCCACGATCAATTTATTGATCATTTTGGCTCCTATACACTGGAAGTATTTTAAAACTGAAATTTTGTTTTAAAAAACATGTTTCTAGTTCAAAGATTTGCATGGGAATGCAGTAAAAAAGAGAAAGTCCTAAAACATGTCTTAACATGCATGTATCAGAGGTTCTATAAAAAAAAATAGGGATGAACGTGTTTTTGAAATGAACTTTATTATTATTGTTATTATTATGTATCAGGGGTTCTATAACATGCATGTATCAGGGGTTCTATAACATGCGTGTATCCGGGGTTCTATAACATGCATGTATCAGGGGTTCTATCACATGCATGTATCAGGTGTTCTTAAGCTAAGCATCTAAGGCACCATAAAAGAAGGAAAAAAAGATCCTTAATTGTAGGAAATATCTTTTTGCTTTAGTTAAATGAGATTCATACTTTGCTTGTATTTACCAGGGATTCTCACATGGATGTCACCCATCACCCAGGCCATTGGGATCATTCACGAGGCCTCAAATTTACACTAGAATTACATTTACTCATAAACCACTAACCGACATCAATCCTTTTTTATTGAGACTAGGGGATCTCAAAAATCTAGCAACCCCATTTCTACAGTTGACCTCTGCATGTCCCTGGCCTTGTATACAGTTGACCTCTGCATGTCCCTGGCCTTGTATCCCTGACAAATCTTGTTTGTTATCTTTTGATACTAAGCTGTGGTGAAGCTCTGAATTACATTGATATTTACTGACCAAAAGCAAACTACCTCAAGAGGTGAGTAGCGAAATGATCATAACTCTGAAACCTAAATGATCATTAATTAACTCATTATTGTCACCTAAGTAGTTCATTGATGGCTGTAGAGAGAGAGGGGGGACAGAAAAAAGAGGGAGAGTGGGTGGAGGGAAAGAGAGAGACGGGGTAAGAGAGAGGAGAGAGCAAAAAGAGAGAGATGATTTCTACGCTAGAGAAATACATTAGACGTCTTGTGTTTAAATTGTTATCATTGTAAAAATGTGTCTTGGTTAAAATATTTATTTATTTATGTGCTGAAAATGAATATGTACAATGTAATCAAAAAAAACATTTCCATTTATTATTTGGATCAATAAAAGAATCTTACCTTTTCTCATCTCAAAGAACTATGTTATAATCATAGTTTGTACTTATCATCAGTCCTGACACATCTTATATTAAAACAGAATGTTATTGTCATAGTTTGTCTTATCTTAAAACAAAATGTGTTTTGTATCAGAAATGAAATTTAAGATTTTTTTTTAATTGGTGGAGGGCCTGGACATTGAACTTAATAGCTGAACAAGGTATGCAGAAGCTTGAAATATAAGGACAGGACTATAAAAGAAGAACATTTCTGCTAAGAACCTTCCTCAGCAGACAGAATAAATGAAGAAATAACAACAGAAAGTATTTAAAAAAACCTAAGGCATCAGTTAAATAAAGAGAAATGAAAAAAGTGAAAAGCGTAACAAGTTTTTTCAAAACTAATTATTTTATAAAGTGCTGGCCTTGTCGAAAGTTTATAGATTTTTAGAAGTAGAGGTGAAGGTTTTACAGTTAAATGTATAATCATAAATTTTTTATGGCTAATGCCTTCATCAGTAGGCCTAATACTAAAAAGAAATTTGTAAAAATTTAAATTAACTTACTATGTATGAAAATTATTGAGTAAAATGAAATAGTACAATAATGTTTTTTTAATAGTTAAGACTTACATTTTTTTTTACAAAAGGACACATTGGTACTAAATTAAATTACAAAAATTAAATAGAGAGCGCTTAAACTAAAAAAAAACAACAAATAAGTGGAAATAGGGAAGCATTTTAACTTTCCTGGAAAAATGGTGTTCGAAATGTGACTTCATGTTTTAAGAATGATACTCAATGGAATGGGTTTTTAGTTGTTTTTTTTTTAAAAATGTTTTAAACATTTTAGTTAATACATGCCTTAAAATAATCTCTTTTGTCTATGACTGTCCCTGAACTAGCATGCTCTAATTTGGCCATCAGTTCAGTAGCAGCACAACAACTGCAGTGGTTTTCTTTAAGGCAGTGTTTCCCAAAATGGTGGTCTGGGGAACTGCATGGTCGGCTTGATTTACATTGCTGGTGGGCACAGCATGAAACATAACTGGACCAGCAATAACACAAAAGTCTTGTAATGACCAGCATGATATAGTAATATATAAAAGTCTTCTCAAGATTTGGTCACGGAAAATGACTGTTAATTGCTAACATCCTTTTACATGAAGAATGAACAAGAAACAAAACTATAAGAATAATAATTACATTTTTGTCCTCCATTTAAAATTTTAATATTTTCAAGTTTCATCAATGACAATTCATTAATTAGAAATTTTATGGACTAATCAAAGCATTGACGGACAGGTGTTGATTTAGGACATGTTGCCTACATTCACATATTGCAAAGACAGAATGATTAATTTATGCACACATTCTGCAATAATCCTGAAATTGAAAGTTCATAAATAGCTACATAAAAATCAGTGAGATCCATTTAATTACTTTCAAAGGTTATATATCATATGATATTATATTTGTTTTACTATTTACAACAGATATTAGTAGGCCTATCTGGTATAAGGCTGTTTGAGCTTATATTATAAGCTTCCGAATTGCCAGGCAAATGTTAGAAAATTTGTGCTTAAGTATACCGGGGTACCTTCAAATTCTGCTATTCTTTTAATTTCCCCTATATATTTGAGATTCATAAGATTAAGATCTAACATTTACAACAACTCCTACATGTTAGGCAGCAAGATAGTACATGAGTATTATCAGTATATATACGAATAAGATAATGCATTAGTTTATATACAAAAAAAGATAAAGTATCAGTATTATTATATGTACAAATATTAATATGACAAAAGTAACTAATTAACCAAAGCAAGAAAATAATACAAATTTCAAACTTCAAAAATAGTATGTGCAAAGGCAAAGTGTATCAATTTAAACAAAGCAGCCAAAATCTGCACTCTGAAAGCATTTCATTTTCTGCACAATAAGCGGTCTTGGCCCATAAGGGAAAACATGCTACTGATAAGTGCAGTGCATTGTCATCTCTCATTTAGGTGTGTAAAATAAAAACGGTTGACATCCATTATGTATCAATCTGATCAGATGCGCCTACTGGAAGGTTAAAGTCGAGTATCACAATTATCTTTTTTATAGCATTTATAGTCATAAAACAATTATTAATTAATTTTGTGCACCAAGAAAGAATTTAGCTAATTTTTTTTTTCTCCCATGAGTTCCATTTTCTAATAATAGTACCGGTAAGTAAAAAATATCAGGGTCACAAAAATTTGTTTTCTATCTTTCAAAGTCCCTTTCCTTCCACTTATTTGAAAATATATATATTATTCTGATTATACAAAAATTTACAGGTAAAATTGTTCATTATAATTATACGATACAAGTTATTTCAATAAATTGCAGAAAGATAAAGATGTTATTAAACAAGTTTAAAAATTTGAAAAATTAACTAATTTCAAAGTGTTGGACTGCGATAAAGCTTTAAACTAGATTAATTAGACACAATTTGTGTCAATATAACAACATGTTAAGCTTTAATAATAATTTTACATAATACATAAATAGACGTTTCGGCACATGCCTTCATCTGCATAACAACAAAACAATTAAATAAGTATAACGTAATTTTACATAGTATATGTATGCATACATCCTACCTAAACAAGGAGAAAAAATAGGAGTGGATGCAAAGAGCCAGACTTAAACAAAGTAAAGAAGAATGGAAAGGAAGGCATAGGAAAAGCAATTGGGACATAGGTTGGCTCATGCGTTTTGACCAGAGGTTCTTTCAGACAAGCTCATCTGGGGAATGGGGGAAAAGGGGGAGGGGGAGTCATCTATTAGTGACTAAATTAGGCATACTGTCACCCAGGGCCAGCTCTGACTCCATTGCCCCCCCCCCCCCCAAACCCCACGTCCATTATTGTTTTTTAAATTTGAATCCAAACTATTTTCTTTAAGCTATTTCATTAAATATTTCCCCCCCAACTGCTCTTAGAAAGCAAATTTATTTCCAAAACTACTTGTCAAGTTTGTATTTAAAATTAAGATGTATTCGATTTCCATAAAATAATAGAAAAAGCCTATTATTATCATTGTTTTTATGAAGACAATTCATTTTTTAGCGTTATACTCAAGTTATACGGATACATTAGATCAATCTTAAATATATTACTTTATATTGTTATGTTTTCTCTTCATACCAAGCTGAAGTTTACCTTTGAATTGCATTGATATTTGCTGCCAAAAAACGGTAGCTACCTCAATAGTAGAGCAAAGAAAAGAATACAACTTTAAAAGTTTCAATAAAAATAGAATGTCACTCACTACATACTACTTCTATAATAAACCAGTGCCGTTTTAAGACATTGTACACTGGGCAGTTTCTCCTCAAGGCCAAAAATAAAATACATCTGCTGATATTTAAAACTTACTTTAAATGATAATTATAAATTAAAAATACATGTAATGTAAAAATTAAAGAACTATTTTAAGTATTTTGTCTTAATTTTTAAGTCAAAATATTCTTTTTATAATTAAAAAAATTATTGTCCCATATTAATATTATTATTTCAAAATCACATTTATCACATCTGTTGCTTTTTGAATGAATACTTAATGTTGGGAAATAAAATTTAATTTATGTAAATTGGCAAAATGACTTGCATTGTATTAGAATGTGAAAGTATCATTACACATTCATTCATATTAATCACATATGAATTAATATAAATCTTAAAAAATCAGATTGAATTTTATGATTATAGAACTTAATTAGAGGCATTCTATTTTTACTACAACTTAATTTAATAGCAAAAGATTATTACAAGAACATTCTTCATTATACCAAAGTATGAGTATTATTACTTATACTTAAAGTGCTTTAGTTAGTCATCACATCGCAGCGATAGGGAAAGATACACACAAAAAAAAAGTGGGGGGGGGGGGCATATATAATTAGTTGTTAAAGAGCTTTCCAGGCTCATACTAGACTAACAGGTTTAGATGTTGAAAAAATAATATAGATTGATGTATAATTTATTCAAATTAATGTTGAAATTTACAGCGAAGGTCCCATCTGAAACTACTCTAATTCTAACAATCAACACTATTACTGTTACGTCGGTAGATAATAATACCAGCTAATGACCAGTCAATGGAGCTGTAGTTAACTTCAGATTTTATGAATTATAATAAAAATAAAAAGGTTATTCTTTAAATACTGTATAATTTATCGTGCTTAGAAATTTCATTCTGATTTATACATTACCGTACAAGAGAGTAGAAATTAATATTTTAATATTTTATATAAGATTGGGGTGGGGTTGGTACATTTTACAAATATTTTAGGTATATGAAAAAGTCAAAAACAATACAGGCTTGAATATTGGCATATAGATATTTTTATGTTTTTAAAATTGTGAACTATGAATTTTACAATTTTCTTTGTTTACATTCAAGTGCGATTTTATAAAATTTGGGATGCACATTTTTAAAAAAAACAATATTTTCTCCAATTTAAAAATAAATCAACATCTTTTTAAAATTTACAAAGAGCATTGAACATTTTTTTTTAAATAAAAAAATATAGTTGGACATATAATTATAAATGTTTACTTAGTTTAAGGGTGAAAAAAAAAAGGGGGGGGGGAGTGTGTGTTTATAAAATAGGTGTGTTAACATCCCTGGGTTGCTTTTATTAATGTTTATTTGAAAAAAATATATATTTGTGTGCAGGGGAATGGGGTTGCGATTTTAAGATTTTGTCCCAGATAGCATAAATAATGCACCACAGTATCACAGGTTTGCCCAAGACAGCACAAATATTTCCACAATATGGCCCGGCATATTTTATATGTAATTATATCTCAGAGCTTAAATATCTTACACACTGGGATTGGTATATTGGTAGTTTTAAAACTAATTAAATTACGTATTTAACCTTCTTCTAATACTTATACCAATTAAATAAAATAGAGTTCAAGGGCTTTGACAAACAATTGGTACATTCACATAAGTTTACCAATAGCTCAGAAAGTGAAAGGTTGGCAAATGGAAGATAGAGGATGTTTATTTTCATTGCAAAAAAGGCTATCAAGGTTACAGTTAAAGGCCAAGGATAAAGGTTTGACAAATATTTATGAGGATAAGCACTATTTTTTTCTTAATACACTTTAAATATTTCTTGAAAATACATATTAAGAGTGAAAGAAAGAGAATGGGAACATTTTTATGTAGAAGAAAAACCCAATCATTTTACGCAAATGAAAATTTAATATTAAAAGTAGAGCCATATTTTTTTTTTCCTTTACAGCTGAGGGGCTCAATTTTTTTTCCAAAATATGAAAATATTTTTTTTTTCATTTTACGACAATAAAGTTCATGGAAAGGTGGCTGTAGATTTCTATGAGATTAAAAATATTTCTTTTAAAAGGAAAAAAATCAAGGTTGTCACACGTGAAAATTAGTTTAAATATTCTTCAATTCTTAAGAATTTTGTGTTTTACGATTTTCCAATAATGTAGTAGAGAAGCATCGGTCCTCTTTTAATGGAATTACCAATATATCAAATTCCGTCAATGTTACAGATATTTAAAACGGTATTTAAATTTTTTGTGCTAAGTTAAAGTTTTTAAAGGACAAGGATTGTTTTTTGTTTTTTGTGTGTTTTTTTTACCTTGTAAATTCAGGGCCTTGAAAATGGGTAAGGTAGGTAAACATTATAATGCTGATAAATATTTCTCAAAACAAAATGATGTTAGAAACGTGAACATTTTGATTGTTAGGTTTTATGTCTTCGCAATAATGTAAATAAAGTATCGCAAAATGCCTTCCATTATTTTGGGGGTGGGTGGGACGGGGGGTGTTGGGTTGTTTGTAAATTTCTATTTTTTTGTGAATGGACGATATGGATGGCCGGCCCCAAACTAGTATGACCCTGAAACATATAATGAGTTTGGCAAATAAAAAACAATTAGCATTGATACAGTTAGCTGTACAGGTTAAATTCACATCTTCCTGTTACAATCCATTCACAGCCTTTAGATGTTAATAAAATGTAATCGGTTTTCTTTGAAGATTTAAGGCAGCGCACGATTTCCTTCAAGTTTTCCTGTTGGACCGACCCCAGATCTTCATTAACTTTGACATCACCACTCAAATTAGCTCTCAAGGTGAATACAGCTTAAAAGAAAAGAATTAACAGCCTTTATATCAAATATAAATAGATGGGGAAAAAAAACGCACATTAATTTTTCATTAGTGGGAGTCAGACAGCATGAAACATGTTTTCAAGAGTTTAAAAATAAGAATGGCCATGAACATCGGCAGTGTATATGTCTATTGTCACTCAGACATATACACTAAAAACACATTGCCACTCATATAGCAGAACTAATATGAATTTTGCAGACTCTGCATACCTGTTTTTTTTCAAAGTGAAACGGGAAGAAATAACTCACCAACATAACAGCCCCTCCATACTGGGCCAGCATCTTCAGAATCATGTTGAATCGGTTTAGGATTAAGTAGGTAAGGACTGGGGTCGGTTTCAGTTACTTCCCTCCCAAGGTCAAGGTTAAGAGACTTAATGCTCAAGTAATTTAGGATATAGTCGGGGAGATCCTCAAACGAAAGCTTAACGTTTTGGTTAAAACCTGTTAGGTAAACAGATAACAATTGTATTATTAATTGAACGTGATTTATAAAGAAGGTTGATCAAATTATTGCATACCTATTTTATACCAAGAGGACTAATCTGTAGACTTAATAGTTTAAAAGAATTCAACCTTCAACAAAAATCCTATAGGTTATTAGACGAAGTTAGTTGTAGCAATGTCTATAGACGTTAAAATATTACTGACAATTTATATATACAGTAAAATTTTACTGACAATTTATATAGACAGTAAAATATTACTGACAATTTATATAGACAGTAAAATATTACTGACAATTTATATGGACTGTAAAATATTACTGACAATTTATATACCGTAGACAACAAAAATATATCACTGACAATTTATATAATGGTCAAATATTACTGACAATTTATTTAGATGGTCAAATATTAATGACAATTTAATGCTAGTATATGTTGTGGATTAAATATAAGAGCATACCCTCAACCCCACATTAGGGCCACAGTGGCTCTAACTAAAATTAAAGATTAAAATAAAAATATTCACTCACCTGTGTTCCCGTATTTTAACAATCCTGAATAAAGTTGAACTTTACACTCAGGTTCACCAACCAACAGAGGACTGCGCTCCCTGGCTAAGAGGACGGTTTCCTGAATTTTTTTAATCAAAATATCAATTTTTTTTTCATTGCAACATGATTTAAAGTAGGGGTTCTTAAACCTTCTAAACTGTCACATCACCCCCTAAATTCCAAAACATTTTCTGCACCCAACAGGATACAAAAATACTAATAAAAATGCAAATAAACCAGATTTTCTGTGTCTTCCCGAACCCCTGGTTACTGCCCCAACTCCCTGGGTAAGCAGTCATCTCTGGTTAAGAGCCTGTGATTTGAACCACGAATCATGTTAATTTTATCATCACATAATCTTTAAAACCATTAAGACGACTTCTGACAATTGTTTGACATTCAAAATAAAATTATAAAATAATTATTAATACCGGGTAACTTAATTAAGAGATCTAGCTAGAAACAGCAGTAAGGTACTGACATTTTTTTGTCAAGACATTTTTGTCATGACGTTACCTTGCCGATATTTGCCTCTTTTCTCAGACTTTTTGGCACAATCAATTAAGTAATAAGTATGTATAATTTTTTTAAATACAGTCTTACCTTCAACGCCATGATTTCCATCGATGGATCTGACGTACGCAGTATGTCATTCCAGGTGAGATTCCACATGGAGAGTTTCAGTTTAACATAATCATAAGTACCTTAAAAAAAATTATTTAATTTGATAGTCAAGGAGTAATAGATGAGTTGTAGTTAATTAACAAATAAACACCTAGATTCGATTAGCACAAGCTTAAAAATTATTACCTTTAATTTTTTGACACCGCATCCATTTTTCAGTCAAGTACGCCAATTCTAGGGGACGTATGGTCTTCATCCTAGTACTCCTATATGCTAAAAATTTATAAATTAATTAAACATTTAAGTAAATCTTCAAAGTCTAAAATTGTTAAATTTTGATTTTTAATTTTTAAAAAATTTTTTACAGTGATTTAGCAAATATATATACACATTCCCGTCATAAAAATTATTACCTTTACCTTTTTTCCGCCGCATCCAGTTCACTATCAAGTAAGCCAATTTGAGGGGATGTCCGGTCTCCATCCTGGCATCTGCTCAAGATTATCAATTAATAAAACATTAAATCAGACCTTCAAAGTCTCAAATTGTTTTGATCCAGTTTTAGTTATTGGATTTTATTTGTTGACAATGACCTATCAAATATACAAACCCATTCCCAGCTTGGCACATGTGTATTATAGCACTGGCTTTAAATCTTTTCAAAGCATCAGTTACAGTAATATCTAACCACTGCCTACTAGACATTGTGATAGTCTTAGAGTATATAGTCTCACTTTAGACTAAAATATTCTCGACATACACGGCTGGTACTATCATTATGCAATACTAGGCGGCTGTCTAGTGCAGCAAAATATTAGGGGTATCAAAAGATTTTAATTTGAAATCAAATAGCGAAACAATTTAGAAAATTAGGAAAAAAAAAATTAAAAAGAGGAAAATTTAAATTATTGTTTAATGTTCAATAAAGTTCTTTTTTTATTTTTATAGCTAATCGTACTAATACATTAATTTTTCTAGCCTGGATGACAGGGGGAGAGAGTGATGGTAGTTAAAGGGAAAGGGGAGCATTTTTTAATTCTCACCTAGGTCTGCAAAACACGGTTAAGCACCTAGAAACGCTCTGCCCTGTTGACATCGTTACTAACAAGTTAGATGTTGATGCAGCTGGGATGAGGGGCAGAGGGTGACTGATGTCCCTGGGTGGCAGACTATTTAGAGGCTTTAAAATGTGCTTTGATATTATTTTATTGATGAAAATAATGGGTTTGAGAGTTAAAAAAAGAAAGAGTTTGGGGGGGGGGCCCTTAAAATGAATCTTGTCCCCAGGCGGCAAACACTCTAGCTATGCCTCTGATAGTCTTAGAGCGTGCAGACTCACTTAAGACTAAAATAGGCTAAACATAGATAGTGACAGTCTTAGACTTAGAGTACTTAGACTACCTTAACTTTAAGACTAAGAATAGATACTACCACAATAGATAGAGGTTACTGTTACTAGGCATCAGTGGCTTATTATAGACATTCATTTGGCATGGCCCCGATTGCAGTGATTGAGCCTTGGCCTACTTCAAATTAAGCTTTAGGAAGTGAGCTTGATGTTTGGCACTGGGATGAATGAGTTCCCTTTTGTTTATGCTTGGATTTTTAAAAATATTGATATGCCGAACAAAATATTTTAAGTTAATATTTCACTGGGTGGTTAATTATATTTTAAACATACCCTAATTTTGTAGCACATGTTTTTTTGTTGAGGGAAGGGAGCGACTGCAGGTCGTTGATACTTCTTGCTGCATATCTAGAGGGCTTAAAAAAAGTTGCTATGTTTGCCATGGAATTAATGTATTGGCTAAAATTAAACCTAGAAAGTGGGCAACCATTAAAGGTTAACTTTTTGTTTTTATTTTCATTTCTCTCGGTAAGCAGTCGAAACAACACATTGACTGACTTTCCCCTCGCCACTTTAAATTTTAGCAGACAACGTTTTGCCCTTTCTTTTTTTTTTTGTACACATCTGCCTTCTTTGTTGCTATGACAAAGATGGCAGCCGTAGAAAAAAAAGTTGTGAAAATACATGGTAGAAGTATAGGGGCATGGGGAAACATCAGGCATAAAATTACCAAGCAGGTAATATGAAACTCACTTGCACATATCTTCTGAGCATGTCAAAACATGATGCATAAACTTTTGTGGCCATTTTACCTTCGGCTCAGTTATCATTTTTTTTTTCTATTTTATTTCAGTTTGCTAATTATAAAATATTTTTTCATCAGTGACGTAGAGCCCATATTTTTCCAAACACTGCTATATCATTTATTTCAGAATATTGTATTTTGTGACTGGCAATGTATTTATTCTTATATATCAGTATGCACTTAATAATAATAGCTTCTATTTTTTAATGTATAATCGTACTACTTTATTGCGCTTCTGCTTCTTTCATTTTCATATGGGAATAACTTTCTTTCATTAATAATAGCAATTTCACAAAAAGTTATCCATTTAACCCTGTAAATAAAAATGTCTGTTGTCACCAGTTATCCTCTCTCACAAAAACAAAAATTGGGTTGCCAGAAATAGCTGATCTTATCAATTTAATATAAAGATATAAAACTATTTTCATTATTGTTCATCTTTAAAAATTTCTTGTAACACTAATCAGTTAATGAATGGAAAACAGTTTTACAATATTATTAGAAATTAATACAACCCAATAAATTAAAGAGTCTTATATTAAATTTACTTAGTGTACTCAGGTGAATTTCTGGACTCATACAAGTTAAGAGAACATTATTACTAAAATTAGGCCTAGGCTACATAGCTTACATGTTAAAATTACATATAGAATATATAGAATATAGGTCTAAGTAGTAAGTACAGTTATTATTATACTATCTATGGATGTCTATAGAGTATATTAAGAGTATAGAGAGCGTATTTAAGCCTATAAATTGAAATTAATAGCATAGTACTTTTTTAGTATAGACTAACTATAATAGGCATAGATTTGTGTAGTCTAGGGAGTAGGTCTACCAATACTATTAGTACTACTAATTACTAATATTAGTTTTAAGTATAAGGCTAATTATATCTATTTATTAGGACATAATTTAAGTTAGTATTCTCAATTTAATAAGGTATTATTTAGTAGCAATACTAGGTCTAGTCTTAAATTATATTATTATAACAAATCGTAGGAAAACTATGACTATTGACACAAGTGTAATAGTCTATCTATGACTTGTTGAAAGTTAGGCACTGGTAATATATAAATTAATAAATTAGACTTAAGATATTCATTTTCATAGTTTTTATATTTTTATTTGGACATAGAAAACAGTTTACATCCACAAATATTTCATACTAGTTATAGCTCGCAAAACATTGGAGGCTACAGCAATCTATGAACTTCCCACGTACTAAAGTTACTTGACAAAACATGAACTGAAGTAATGCACATTGAAGAATCCCAATTTTTGCCACACACCTTCCCCCATGATACATTACTGCACACTTTTTATTATCAATCTATATCAATCAGTATTCTGATGTCCCAACCGCTTCAAAACTGAATATTTAATTTATTACGGTACACAATATTTAAATAGAGACATTTCATTTTCCAAAAAGAAAAGAAAATACTAGGCACCAAACGCAGTTGCGTTATTTAAAAGAAAAAAATCATTAATGTCATTAGCGTAGTTATCGGGAATTATCTTTTGCTCTCTATTGCCTCTATTGAGCTCATTATTGAACCACCATACTTTCTTTCAAACATTAAAAGCTAGGAAAATTAAATTGATGTGTTTTAAAGCTTATACTTATTTATAACAAGCCCCTCTTTAAAATTGTGTGTCATTTAAAATTCATTGCATATAGGCTATTTAAAAATTGTTTCAATTATAACACCGTCTGACTGGCGCCCAAGCTTTACTTCGACTTTTATTTAGATTAGACTTTTAGACTTACACAGACATTTGATTTAGTAAAATTTAGGCACCATTTGGCTGAACGAGCATCACTTTTTTTTTTTGGTCCAAAGACTTCGCGTAAACATTAAAAAAATATTCACTGAGAATTAAAACGGGACAATAAATCATTAAACTAATTTACTACAAACCAAATTTTAGAAGATTTTGTTGCGTTGGTAGCCAAGCAGCACAGAAATTAACAGCAGGAAGTTCTATATAGGAAGAGAGCAGGGCTGCCACTCACTTTTTTTAAATTTCCCAAGATTTGGTGAGCAAATTTCCCAAGAATTCCCAAGATCATAAGAATATATAAGAGTTTTTTTTGTAAAGGGGGGTTTTCTATGTAATTAATGTAATAATAGATTTAATTAATGCCCCTGAAAAACATGGTACTTTAATTGACTGAAATTTATTGAAAAAGACATTTAAAAAATGTTTATAACATAAAAAAACAAAAACAAAGCAATTTGTTTAAAAAAATAATTTATAATCCAAAATATCAATACCCATTGGGGTTAGGCTACTAATTATTATCTCCGAATTCTCTGGTAAAAATATCATCTACAATACATGTGTAATAGAAGTCACTTGGAAACAAAGCTTACAAGGCTAATCAACACAGAATTCTTTTCACAAGGGCAAAAGGTTCTTCATCAAAAAATGATTTTTATTATTGTAAGTCTGTTGATTAGAAGTGGGGTTCGCAAAGCAATTAAGCAAAATTTATTAATAATAATTGTAGTTAAAATGGGTTGATATTATGATGAAAACAATAAGTGTTTTTATTTTATTTTTGTAAATATACATTATATATAACGATTTTTTCAACAAAAAAAAAATACTTTTAAAGGAATTGTTCATTTATAATCCTACAACGTAGGCCTATACTTTTAATATCTTAGTTATCTGTGTTACAATCCAAAAATATTTTTTCTAATTAATGAAAATTAGGCTGGATTTTTTACAGATGCATTATATTTTGAACACATTGTAGAAGTAATTGAAATAATCAAATTTTACTATGGCACGGATTCTTGATTGAACACTATCGTTCACTCTTTGGCTTGTACTGTTTTTCGTATGGTTGCTAATGTCTAAGAGTATAATGATAAAGTTTACGAGCCTAACCCCCCCCCCCCAAATTAATAATCATTCAAAACCTGGAAGTAATTTGTAAATCTTCAATTTAAAAAAAAAAAGAGAAATTGAAATTTTTTAAAATTATTAACTTTTTAATAATTGACAATATTAACTTTAATATTAGAAGAGTTTTTAATTATTTTATGAGAGGATTTAAAAATTATTCCCCCCCCCCCCCCCAGTTAAGATTTCCCAAGGTTTTGCCTGATTTTCAAAATTATTCCCCAGATCCCAAGGGGGGTCGTGAATTCCCAAGATCTTGGGAAATTTCCCAAGGTGTGGTAGCCCTGAAAGAGAGTTGTCTGCCCCAATGCGGTGATTTGTGTCATTTTTGGGCCCCTTTTGTTGTATCCCTCTATAAACCATTTGATAACCAAGGGGCATCTAAAAATGACGTGACGCGTATTTTGCTATTTTTTTTACCCCCTACCCTTAATGATCACAAATAGACACACAAAGAAAGCTCCCCCCTCTCCTTTTTTTCCAATATAATGGTAGAGAAACCTCTGCACCCCCCACCTGCACCTCAAAAAAAAAATAAAAAAATCAGTCTGCTCACTACTCATACTGAGCTGTCTTTTACAAAACTGGTCAATTATTTTTAATAAGTCGTTTTAAATCACAAACTTATTTATGTTAATTAAGAGTAATGGATACATTCACAAAATCCATAATTATTTATTAATTGATTAATCTAAGGTAGTGGAGAGCGGAGTTGGTTGTCTAGTTGGTTGTTTGCCTCGTAGGTTGGTTGCCTTGTAGATTGGTTGTCTAATGCAGGCCTGCACAAATTAAAATGTAAGGCGTGCCTTAATACTTTATTTTAAAAAAATGTGTGCGGGCCATAGGAAAATATGACAGAACTTGTGCGGGCCAAAAGAAAATAGGACAAAGGGGGAAAGCTATTAAGAAAATGATAAGAATAAGAATATTTCGTTACTTCGCGTACCGGGAAGTGTGTACTGGCGGACCGTATGCGGCCCGCGGGCCGTATGTTGTGCAAACCTGGTCTAATGAGTGAATTTTTTTTTAAAAACTATCTTCTATTTCGTGTTGTATTTTCCTTTGTCCTGTCTGCTGAGCATGTCCCTAAACCGTAACGTTTTTCTTTAATTTGTCATTAGGGGTCGCTATCTCTTAGTTGGCATGTCGTTTTAAAGCAAGACATGTCAACACTTAATGTGATGTGCATAGCGCGAGCCCCTCACACCACGTGACTCAAGATAAGGACAACTGTAGTTTTCATGTTACAGCTGAGATCAGTAAAAATAATTAATTTGTTTTCAAATATTTAACCGAGAAAGTGAGAGATATGGCAAACATTTTCAGAAAGTCGCCTACCAAAAAATGCGATTCTTGAGAAATATGTAAAAGAAGTAATCGGTCGTGAGCGTAATTTAATTTTAAATTGCAGCACAAGAGCACAAGTTGTTTAGCAGACATAGTAGAAGGCTGTTAAGACTAAAAAAAAAACTCTTTAAAGAAAAGGCTTATTGATTTACAAATCGATCTTTGACATATCTCAAGAAGAATTTGAAAGACAATTTTATCTCAGTAAAAATATGTAGAAATTGCAATTCGCCCGACGAAGTGTGGAGTATGAGCGGATGTTGTCATCACGTTAATTTTGTAACCATTTGCGGTCAAAATTAAGTGATTATTTTTTTTACAAACTTTGTCTTTTTTACGATCCTATTATTCAAATTTAGCAAAAGTTTAAAGCAACATTAATTATTGTAATATTTGATTAATAAGACTATTTAAATTCAAAAGTTAAGAATATTATTTTTCTTCGCTTGATCAATGTCTGAAGTAAACGTTTTGCGTTATTGTTAAAAGCTTTTTAAAAATTTTCCTGAATGTTTTTATTTCATTGATAAATCGTCAGGTATAATCTCAAATCTTGGCGAAAAATTCTCTAAATATTGAACATATAAAAAATATGGGGATTTCGATATACATAAAACCTCAATATCGAAAAATCGGTTGTGGTAAAAGGGGCCGATAGTGTGACCCTTTATCGCCATGTCTTTCTATTCAGGCCTCCACTTACCTGGCTCTACTATTTCCTTCACACAGCTTGAAAGCAGTCCTTCATTTGTTATCCTTAAATACACGCTACAAGGTCTGTCTGCATGCTTGATTTCAAATTGTTAGATCACTGGCCAAATCGTTTTGACTCGTGAGGTCAGGAGATCTCGTCAGGATTCGGGGGCCAGAGAGGCTGTCCCAAAAATCGAGGTGGCCTATATCCCATGGAGTATCTGAATATCTCGCGAATGGAAAACATTGATTACACACTTTCTTTTTCCTTTTTGGAATGGGGGTTGTACATTTTAATGAGGAAGGCAATAACCCAAATCCCGATGGTGTTACTAACGTGGACATGGGTATGAAGATTCTTCTTTAAAAATAAGTAATATAGGTTTGCCAATTTTACCAAAATCTTTCCATGTTCTTGTGTTACAAATCAAGATTTATATATTTTCTTTGAAAATACAAACATCGTAGCTGCGTACAGCTATTATATCAGCTAATCATGCCTATACTTCCTCTCAATTCAATGTAAATCATCTCGAGACCAGGGCTGCCAGTCAATTTTTTTTAAATTCCCAAGATTTTGCCAAAATAATCCCCAAGATTTCCCAAGATCATAAAATTATATGAGTTTTTTTTTTTAAAGGATCATGAGAATTTTTTTTTAAAGTGAGTTTGCGTCCTGATGGGGAGGGGGGGGGTAGTGAATTCCAAAGATCTTGGGACAATTCCCAAGTTGTGTCACCCCTGCTCGAGACTTCTTTGTGCAACGTTTCGAGACAGTGTAATACAACTCAGGGGTGCAAGGTGATTGCTTGGTATGAGTGCACCATGGCTCACAACGTGGTAATAGAAGCATGTGACATAACTCTTCAGGATATACGGAGAAGCAGTGGCGTAGCTGTGGGGGGGGGTTGAGGGGCGTGCGGACCGCACCGGGTGACACCATCTTAGGGGGGGGGGGGACGCCAAATTTGAAAAATAACATGTATACAAAGAACAAACTTCTCGGTCGAATTAAATTTCAAATAAGGATAACCAGGCACACGTGCATTTGCCACACATGTAACGAATCCAGATGCGTGCTTTATTAAAATTTCATGGTTGATACGTCAGAAAGGAGGTAACCCTTTAATAAGGTCAGAAAAACACCATTTTGACCATTATTCCACACGGAATGAAGTTTTCGGCAACTTTCGAAAGTGACAGCAAGCTATTTTATATAAATTCTTAGAAATAAATAAAAAGCTTGATAGACAAGACATAATGAAGTGCAGAGCTCAAGGTTACGATAATGCTAGCACAATGTCTGGAATGCCTTGAGGCCAATCTGAAACGAAATAATAAGAAAGCGATCATTAATGGATTTGTTGGCCATTCGCTTCACTTGTGTAGTCAACACTTTTTTGCTTCATGTATTTACATTTTTAGTTATCGATTAAAGGGTATGGGACTTTTTCTTTTAATCAAAGAATTATTATTATTTTTTTTTTAGCAATTTTATTATTGGCTTTTAACACTATTTACTTATACCGAACACTAGCCTAACAAAAGAAACGTAGCCAATCACAACTGTCACCAAGAAATGATTTTACAAAATACGTATTTAGGTGTAGAATTTTGCCGGATTTACGTATACGCTACGTAAGATATATCTCAGGGTCTCACAAGCTGCCGGCACTATAGTGTTCATATTTCTTTGACCAGCTGATGCAATTTTAAAAGATAGTTGACCTCTGTTTTTGTATAGTTTAGGACGTCAGGATTTTGTATAGTTTAGGACGTCTTGACTTTGTATAGTATAGGGCCTTTGGACTTTGTATAGTTATGGGCCTCTGGACTTTGTATAGTTTTGGGTCTCTGGACTTTGTATAGTTTAGGGCCTCTGGATTTTGTATAGTAATAGGGCCTCTGGAAATTCTACAGTTTAGGGCCTCTGGACTTTGTATAGTTTAGGGCCTCTGGACTTTGTATAGTTTAGGGCATCAGGACTTTGTATAGTTTAGGGCCTCTGGACTTGGTATAGTTTAGGGCCTTAGCTCCAGGCCTGGGGTATAGCCTAAAATCAATCTCGTTTCATGAATATGAGAGTCTTTTGTATATTTTTGTAAAGGGATTCGTCTTTTTTAAAGTTTAAATTTTATCAAACTTATGTGTGTTATATATTGACCCATGAAATGTGTCTTTGCAGTACTTTTATTTCCTCTAAAATGTTTTATACGCAGTACTTTATGTATTTAAGGAAAACCAATAGAAACATGACAATTTTTTTCCAAAATTAATAAGAATCAGACATTAGGCTGACAAATTATTCTCTGCCACAACATTTCAAAGTCTCCGACTCGAGGCATTCCGATCGTTCACCATGACGCTTGCCACAAAGAACACCAATCAAAGAGGATACAAATTATAACAAAAGTTTGGACATTTCATTGTTTATTCTAAATTGTAAAGGCAAAATAATAATAATAATAATAAAGCAGAGAGGATTAAATACCTTAAATGCTTGATTAATCTTAGACAGACAATAATCAAATAAGATACAATTTTTAAAAAAAAATATTTTAAAAAAAATGTAGAGATGTCAATGTTTATTGTAAAGAAAAAAAAATGAAGTGAAGGGTTAACAATTTGAAAAGTTTGCATGAAAAGAGTTAAACGTAATACAATGATATTTAAACTGATGATAGTTTTGGGAAGTTCTTTCATATTTTTTTGTGATCGACTATGGAAATAACCCTGCAGCGTGCCTGGTATTAATGTTAGTTTTCATAAAACAGTAACGACATGCAATTAAAATGGCACATTTATCAGGGTACTTCAGCTGTGTCGGAAGAGTACACAATTATTCATTGAACTGGAAGAACTAAATTAGAATTACAGCTTATAAGGAGGAAGATCGAACTTACATACAGCATTGGTTCTGGAAGTATGATGAATTCACTTCATCCCCAAAATATACGTTTTTTTTAAATTAAAAAAATACAGTTAACTTATTAGACCTTACTCTCAATTTATGTAAAGCAAATATGTCAACAGAATTGAAAAGACAAAATACATCAGACATCTAAAGTGACAATGATTAACTTTAATTAAAACACTTCATATTATTATTACTGGTATTATGATTGAGCACGAGGGGTTTGGCCCCGCACCTAGCCGCTCCTAGACGAACCAAGGCGCACAAGGTGCACCAGGACACAACCAAAGCGCACCAAGACGCACCAAAGCGCATCAAGGCACCGACCCGTAAAATTTTAAAATGTATTTTACCACTCAAAGTTGATGTTGTGTCACGATAGTCTGGAAAAAAAACAAAAAACAGAATGCATCAGCTTTTTCGGGCCATAAATTAAATGGGGCCTGTCATACTGGCATCAATTTATGTATATGTCCATTCTGATATTCGACTGTTCTGCTAATTATCAGAATGGCATTTATAAAGATCTATGTTTACTAAATTAACATTAAAAAAACATACAAAGGGTAGAAGAAAACCTGAAAAAGGACACGCAAAATATATATATATATATACGTAAAATAAGCGGACAAAAAGCCTTCGACTGCAAAAAAACACAGAGACAAACACTCGTAGGTTTTTGCAAAGTTATGTAGCTGACAGAAAATGGTAGATATACTCAATTTATAGTAGCAGAATCATGGCTTTCATTTTTAATTCTGTCTGAGAGATAGCAATTTCAACTCATTGTTTCCTCGATTTTTTGGGTCCTGTTCTCTAACTCAAGCTTCCACATACCTCGTTTTGCTATTTTATTCATTTCCATCAAAGATGTCAGCCTCGCATTTTGCAGATTCGCTGGCAGGTCAGGGTGCTTAAAACTGAGGTTTTGGAAGTGGCAAAAGTGTAGCATGTGTTCCGCTCTTAACAAGAGGAGCCGACGCTGGTAAGGCCATGTAAGGGGAATGGAGGAAGGCCGTATCCCAAAGGAGACTTGAAGGAAGGGGCAGAGATTTATGTGACGGCAGCAGATGCCATTTAAAGACGTTTGCAAGAGGCACACCAGGAAACCAACATGGACAACAACGAATGGGGGAGATCATGGCTGAGCTACGTTCCAGACGGCGAGCAGCAGTGTATGAAGGAGATGGGGAGATCATGGCTGAGCTACGTTCCAGACGGCGAGCAGCAGTGTATGAAGGAGATGGGGAGATCATGGCTGAGCTACGTTCCAGACGGCGAGCAGCAGTGTATGAAGGAGATGGGGAGATCATGGCTGAGCTACGTTCCAGACGGCGAGCAGCAGTGTATGAAGGAGTCAGACAGGCAGACGATATGCGAAACAAAACGCATTTCAACACAAAGAGCATTATAAAATGCCAAATTTAACACGGAGTGAAGGTTCTCCTGCGAGAAGATCAGCCGAGATTGCCATTCTAGTTTCGGCATCGTAAGCCATTCGTTGAAGTGTCAGTTGCTACTCCATCGTCTTGCGAAGACGGAAGGTTGTCATATATATATATATCATTTTTTAAAGTTGGCCAAAAACGTTTGTTTTGATAACTCGTGGGACAGAAATTAAGTAACCCTTTTGTCTTTAAATATGCTGCTAATATGGCAATATAAAATCATAGTGTTAGCACTCAATTGTCAGGCTATGTAAACAAGTTTAAAGCAAGTTATTGGTCCATTTATTTCAATAGCAAGCAGTTTCGTAATAAATTTCATAGATATACCAATAACTAAACATGCAAATAATCAAAAAGTATTGAAACATACTTAACGAACGTTAAAATACTGTTTAAAAAATGTTATTGATTACTCTTTTATTGATTACTCTGTTATTGATTACCCCGTTATTGATTACCCTGTTATTGATTACCCTGTTATTGATTACCCTATAATTGATTACTCTTTTATTGATTACTCTGTTATTGATTACCCTGTTATTGATTACCCTGTTACTGATTACCCTGTTATTGATTACCCTGTTATTGATTACCCTGTTACTGATTACCCTGTTATTGATTACCCTGTTATTGATTACTCTGTTATTGATGCTTGGACTTCGGTCTGTCCGAGATGGAATGTACATGTCCCTTTTACGTTCAATTTTTTGGAGAAGGGCCTCGGCTTTTCCACTTTCTTTTTTTTGCTGGAGCTTTGACGCCCGCGTATCTCAGATGCATCGAGTTCGTCAACGGACGTCCTGTCATTTTTTGAACTGGTGAATTTCACAACTCCTTCCAAAAACACCTGGCATTTGAATTCAACTAGCAAAGAAAAAAAGATACAATGAAAAATAATTTTTTTTAGTGTTAAAAAGAGAATGAATTAATAGATAAGGGTGTAGAATAGAGACCGACCGAAAGTGATTTTCTGATTTCGGCTGAAGCCAAAACTAGACCGAAAGTTAAAAATGAATTTCGGCCGAAACCGAAACCAAGATATTGACGTATTTGAAATTTGTTCATGCATACAGTCTACATACATCGATTGGGGTAAAGTGTCAATATTTACATTCTTTTTACAAAAACATGAGATCATCGTGAATAGTAATAAATAAACCTCAAATGAATACTTTGACTTGTAACATTTTAATTTAAAAGTAATTTAAAGTTCCTTAAAATGTTTTCTAAAGTAGTATGGTAAGAGAAAATTCGGACCGGAGTGGGGGACCGTGGCAAAATTGATGGAAAATAGACCCCTGGGGGCCCTTTGCTTTTATACTATAATTACAAGCTAGAATATATACCTGTTACTCGCTACACTAATTTTTGTGGCTCTGATAGAGTCAATAGTCAGCTACATATCTTTTATTAAGGCTATATAAAAAATAGCCGACAAGATCCATCCCTGTGGCGCTACAGCCCATGTAGGGCTTTGGCCTGCCTCACCACATCCTTCGACTCAGACCTAACTACTGGCTTTCTTTTCCATGCTTGGACTTTCAGCTGCTGTAGATCTTTTTCTACATCATCTATCTACCTAAGCCTAGGTCTGCCTTTGAGCCTTTTTCAACTGGGGTATTAGTGATGTACCCTCTTCGTTCCTCTGTCATTTGGCACTCTCTCTAGGTGTCCTGCCCAGTGTAGCCTGCCTCTTTTTATTTCTGCCACTATCGTGGGATCCTGATATAGACTGTATAATTCCTGGTTGGTTCGTATTCTCCATCCATATTCATCCTTTGTTGGTCCATATATTTTCCTGAGAACGTTTCTCTCCCATATGTTTAATACGTTTTCTGCTGTTTTTGTTAGGGTCCAAGTTTTTTTGCATATGTTACAACTGGTCTGATTACAGTTTTATAAATAGTTTTCTTTGTTTCTCTTATAATGTTTTTACTTTTGAGTATTTTCTGACTACTGAAGTTTGCCCCGTTTACGACTGATATTCTTTCTTTCATTTCTGTTAGTATTTCGTTTCTTTCATTTAACAAGGATCCTAGGTATTTGAATCGATTTACTTTTTCAAAAGTTTGGTTTCTAATTTTAATTGCTTCATCTGTTTGTTCCTCTCTTCTCATGATCATGCATTTTGTGTTTTGGTTGTTAACTTCAAACCCTGCTTGTAGAGATGCGTCTTCTAATTCAATAAAGGATTTTGATATTATGTCTTTAATACTTTTCCCTAGTAGTGCTATGTCATCAGCATATGCAAGATACTGAAGTGGTTGGTTGTAGAGTGTGTTCGTTGTTTGTGTGTCTTGAGTTTCCCTCAGAAAGTTTCCTGTTATCGTTCCTCCATGTCAATGTGTATGTTTCTAAAAACTCTCTCTAATTTTTGGTTAAAGAGTCTCACTGTCTTAGGCCTCGTCTGATATGAAATTCCCTTGAATACAAGATATCCCTGTATTAATATTTAGCTTAGTACAAAAACATAGTTTTTTCCATGCTTTTGAAGAAATTATTTCGTTAGACAACCAACCTCCCTCACCCCTATTGGCGGGGGATTTTTTTTTAACCAGGTCTTTTACATTGTTGTTCTGACGTATCTTGACGGAGATTCACAAAAGACATGTCAATTGTCGCCAAAATAATAAAAGTAAACAGGTCTGCAGTATACCTGCTACATATTGATAATACGAAACCTGATACACGCACACGCGTGTTATGTCGTCAATAACAATGTTTATGAGCATAATTATGATCAGTGTTTCTTTCAAAAAATCCTCCCCCCCCCCCCGAGGGGGCGTGAGCATCTCAGATTTTCGGGGGTGCAGTGACAGTGGCAAGAGGCGTAGCTAAGTGGGGAAGAGGGGACAGATCCCCCCATGAAAACATACTAGCGGGATGCCCAAATAAGGTGTGATGGTATTTAAAGCATCAAAACAATGGTTTTCAGAATTGAGGGGGGGCATGAAAAGGAATCAATGTCCCCTGGCGCCCAACACTCTGGCTACGCCTCTGCACGTTAGGCGGGTTGCGTGGTCAGCCAAAAAGTCAGTTTTTCTTCAGATGAAGGGGAAGGGTTTTATGGCAAAGGCAGAGTTTTTATCGTTAATTGGAACGTGGCATAAGTCTTGGCAAGTCAAAGGTAGCACTAGCACAAGCTACTCCACTAGTTTGTGTATCTATCAGCACTAACTCTAGCTACTCCACTAGGTAGTTAACATATCATCATCAAAAATTATAACCAGCGCCAGCTGTACTGTCATCTCTTTAGGGAAGAAGGGCAGAAATTGAAGGAATTGCTGGCTCTTGACTACAAGGGGAGGGGTCTGGGGAGCCCTCCCCAGCAAATTTTGGATTATTTTAAAATCAAAAGGTGCATTTTGGGGTATACCTACCTGAATTCAGTGTTTCACTTAGATTATAGCATCTGCGGAAGGAATTTTTCAATCGTCAGAGGGAGGCATCATGGCATTCAGTATCATACAAAAACTGAATTCACTCAGGTTAGGGCGTGCCTCAGGGTAATAATTTAGCACAAGCTTATATTCAACACTATACTATAACATTGCTCAGCGTGGGGAAGGGTTGTAGAATTTGAGAGTGCTTAAGATCGTCGCACATATTCAAAACGCAGGGGTGCATTTTGGCGCATACTTCAATTTAGTATTTCTTTCAAGCAATTTTGAGGGGGGATTGGAGACCTTCCTGTGCGAAGCGCTAAAATTAGCCCTAATAAGAAATATCTCTTTCTTGCTTCAGCCCAATATGACCTAAATACATTTCATTGAGGCGTCCCTGAGGGTATTCATTTTTTCCTAAATATCGTCTATTACATCTTTATAGTCTACAGTAAATTTTTGATAAATAAAAAAAAAATACATTTTAGAAAATGCTTCAAATTTAGTTTTGCAACATTATACATTTGGAGAGCAACGGAAGACATGCTAGTTTAAAAACGTAGGTATCACTTAACCTTATAAACATCGTGTGAGCTCAGCATTCGCTACAACTGCAGTGGTCCTCGGATATTTTAGGACTTTAAGATGTAATAAGTATATTGCCTTATTAATCATATTTCATTGTAAGATTGGAGGGGGGTGGGTGCAAAACCAAAAAGTGGCAAAACGGGGGACTTCAAAAAGGGCTTGACGTAGTTGTGATGTGCAAATATATTTTTTTATATTACTAAATAGTATGCGGCTTTCATAAAAAAAATAAAACCTCTTTGGGTGATATCTAAATAGTTAATAAATGAACTTTAAAAAAAAGTTTCCATAAAAAAAGCATTACTGATATCATTTTATATGCTAAACACAAATGGAAAAAAAAAATACTTATAATAGTCAACATACGTGAAATAATTATCTTTGCTATATATTTTCACGTTTTACCATAGTCAAAAAACGAAAAGAAGAAAAAAAAGAACAACTTAAGTTGAAAGGTTTATGCATTTGTATGGGTTTTCTAACCTGGTCATTTAAAAAAAAAAAAATCTTATATAAACAGTATTATTATGTAAAGAAGACGTGAGTTCTTTACAAAATAGTAGAAATTTCCCAATATTCAGTTGATTGACATTTTTTTTTTTTAAATGTTCGTTTCTAATTATTACTATAGCTTTTTCAGACAATCTGAACATTTACACTTCGATATACTTTAAAAATCGATAGAATTTCTTTTAAATTGACAACTTAGGAATAATAAGTGATTCTAAAACAAGTATATTAAAAAAAATGGAATTGGCGTGATAATCGAAATGCTAGTTCATGTTCTTCATTTTTAGTTTTCTGATAGATTCTCATCTTGAAAAAATATTATTTTTAAAAAAATAATCCTTGAAAACAGATGGGTCAGTGGGCGCCCGCAAAGGGGGGGGGGTAGGGATTGATTGGATAAAAGATTTTTTGACCAAAAAATTATTAAAGTAAAGAGAAAATAAAGAGAAAATTTCTAAGCTGATGTCCTGTCCGTTCGTTCACCATACAAATCCGCTACAGCAAATTAAAACTATATTAAAACATTACTAAAAAAGTTTTGCCCCCCCTGGAAAGTTAATCGATTTCCCCCACCCCAACCTCTCCCCCACCTAGAAAGTTTTCTGCGGGCGCCCATGGATGGGTCAGTGTTTTTATTATTCTATTATCAGAAAGCTAAAAGCTGGTGGGCATTAAATAAATATTGGCTAAACAGTTTATTAAACTTCTGCTATTCAGGAAACGTTCTAACAAACGTAGCACGTTTGAAGAAGACGAAAACTTGTTCGATTTAATAATTAATGAACTTTGCACTATTTGTATGCGCCCTTTAAATCCTTAATTTTAAAAAAAAAATCCATATTATATAACACTATATTCATGCAATCGATTACATTGATAGTTATGCCAATAAAAACATTTTTTTTAAAAGGCTAATATCAACAAAGAATTATAATGAAAACCTTTCCGAACTTTAAAAGTAATGCTTTTATAATGTACTCTAATTAGAGCATAGGCTGCGTATGTTTGATGATTGGCAAGAAATATTGTTAGAATTGTAGTCCTTCATCTTAATGAAAATGTGTTCTAATGCAGTGTTATTAAGCATTACAATTTGTGAATTTTCAAAAAAAAAAAAAAAAAAAAAAAAAAAAAAAAAAATTTAAAAATAAAAAAAAAAAAAAAAAAAAAAAAAAAATATAATAATAATAAATAATTGAAAAAATAACGCTAAATGCGAACAAGGTGAAGTGAGACTTCGGCTTTTAATCGAAAGCGGCCAGTACGACATTTTTAATAGAATACTAAATGTCTTTAACAAGATCAACCTTAAACTATACGGATCATCAACTATATCGAGCGTAGCGATATTTAATAGATTCCACTAATTGTGATCGGATATAGCACCAGTTACTATTCTTTTCTAATCTGTTTAAAAATGACAATTTATTAGTTGAAATTTTAAAAATATATAATCGTTCTATTGTTTTTACCCATACTGATCTGGGGCGGGGGCGGGGGGGGGACGGGGGGCTCTTGACTTTCCCCCGAGGCCAGTGCCTTCCCGGAGAGATGCCTGAAGGAAATCCTCATTATCATGAATTTCATGAAATGGATGAATTAAAAAAAAAAAATTAATAATAATGGATATATACTTTTTCTTAAGGATTATGCAATGTTATTCTTCTTTACCTATGATAACATTGATAAACATAATCATGATAAATCAAAATAAATATCACAAATAAAGGAATTGAATAAACCTATCGTTTACAAATTTGATTTTTTAAAAATTTAAAACAAAAATAATGATATAAATGTTATCATTCCATTAAATTTTTCTTCCACGAATCTGTTTACATTTGCTTAGACCTAATTAAAAGTATTGGTTGGAAATATAGGACAAGTAAATTATCAAACAGCTGTGGGTAGTTTTCGTTGCATATTAGTCATATAACATACAATGACATCAAGACGTCGAGAATAATGTATATCGGATTGTTGGCATAGCGACAGACAAACAGTGTGATGACCAAAAACACCTCACTCACTTTCGGCCAAAATGGCAACTCTGTGCTACCGCTGCTTGCATGATCTGGCACCGTCCTATCTCAAAGAGCTGCTGACGCCTTATGTACCCACTAGACAACTCCTCTCATCCGACAGTGGCAAACTCTCGATACCACGTGTTCGCCTTGAGACTCACGAGGGGCGCACTTTCTCATTTGCTGGCCCAACAATTTGAAACACACTTCGTGTCGCTCTCAGAAACAGCCAGTCACTGGATTCTTTCAAATCTGATTTGAAGACACATCTATTTCGCAAACACCTGCTGGGATGAAGTTGTCTATCTAGCTTTTATCTTGTGGATGTGTATTGGCCTGTGTTGTTTATGGTTGCTAGGTATGAAAGACTTAGAATGGGTATTCTCGTGTATAGTTTTTTGCAAGGTTGCATTTTGTATTTCAATGTGGTATATTATAGATTGTTTCATTTCTCTTTCAATATACTAGACTATGTACCGCGCTTCAAGGCTTCGGGAATGATGCGTGATTTTCAAATAAACTTTATCATTATTATCATTATTTTTTAATCACTTTCGGCCGAAACCGAAATTAAACCGAAAGTTAACTTTTCAGTTTCCCCCAAAATCGAAATCAAACCGAAAGTTAACTTTTCAGTTTCGGCCGAGACCGAAACTAGGCCGAACGAGATCAAATGGCAACTTTCGGCGCCAAAACCGAAACTGAAATTCGGTTCGGTTGCTTGTGTAGATAGGTGTTATAATTTTTTGAAAAATTAATTGTTTAAAATGAGTTGTGTACGTTTACATTAGTGAGACTCTCTCCCTTTATAACCACACATTTTTATGGGTATCGTTCACATATGACTAGTCATCCCCCCCCCCCCCCCC
>CAXITT010000210.1:400176-411954 GCA_964033795.1 Lymnaea stagnalis | reverse complement strand
GGTTTGATACATTTCTTTGAGTAGTTGAACGTGTAGTATCATACGATCTGAACTCAACGCTGTGTATTCAATTCTGCATTACAGTTATACACCACATCACATGACCAATCGTTCCAGTTCACCAAAAAATATACACATCACGTGACCATTCACGCCTATTAATCAACCAATGTTCACATCATGTGACCACTCACTCCAGCTCACCAACCAATATTTAAGCATTCAGTTTAGAAATTCACGAAAACAACTCACCACGTCCAGATAGAACGCATGACAACAACACAGGGCAATCAGGTCGCTAAATTCAGTCAGTACACACAACAACGCAACCAGTCAGTCCAATAGGTGCTCGTGTAGCATTTTATTTAGTTTTAACTACTCTTCTAGCATAGCTCTGACTGTTTCACATAGAACTGGTTCAGTGGAGACAAGTTCTCCGTTTTAGAACTTGGTCAGGGGAGACAAGTTCTCCTTTTTAAGACTCATAAAATCTTTTAAACAGAGAACATTTACATGGATTTGTGACTCTTACTTGCATCTTTGTGGCTAGCATTCTCGGAAACCAGTTGACAATTATTCGATATATCACTTTTTTTTTGTAGGTCTTACGTACCCCCCCCCCCCTTTTCCCTCAACCCATTGTTAAATGGCAGATATTTTCTGTTATATACCAAATTTTGAAATATAAATAGCCACGTTGGCACTAAGTTGTGAACTTAACGTCTGCAAATATAGATAAAAGCTGAACAAATATGACTAGACCTGTTGCTCGCAGGGAGAAAATTCAAGTGATGAATTTAAAGAAGATGGATATTGATTCTTTTCACGATTGTCTTTTTGCGACTGAATTAGTGAAGTCACCACCTGAAGATATTGAACAACTCGTCCTCCTCTACAATCGGACTCTAATTTCTCTGTTGGACACATATGCCCCAGTGTCAAATAAATGTGTGAGTGACAGATCTAACTCTCCTTGGTTCACTCCAACATTTCATTAGGCCAAGCTTGTTAGACGTGTAGCTGAGAAGCGTTAGAGAAGGAGTGGCCGTGGAAATGAAAAACTATCGTTTCTGAAAGCGCGCAACATGGATGCGCAAAAAATCAGGCATGCAAAGTCTGAGCATGTTCAATCTCTCATTATGGCGCAGGTACTGGTTCTCGCAAGATGTTCTCTGTGATGAATGACCTTCATGGGAAGAAATCAGCACCCCTTGTTTTTTTCTCGACATCAGAAGCGAACAAGCTGCAGTTAAACTGAGTGATTATTTCACTGAAAAAATTGAAACAATCAGAAGGAGCTTTGGGGAACTTTGTGATTTGTCTACTGTGGAAAAAGTCTTTGAAGGCAACCATCTGTTGGAATTTTCCCCAGTTTCCCATGAAAAATTAAGAAATATAATCATGGCATCTAGACCTACATCTTCTATTGTTGACCCCATCACAACCAAGATTGTTTTGGACTGTGTGGAAGTCTTGCTTCCTGTACTGGTTAACAACGTGAATATTAGCCTTCAGTTTCCTACAGTCCCACGTCTCTTCAAGTCAGCGGTCGTTAAGCCTCTGCTTAAAAAAAAGTGGTCTGGACCAAAATGACTGCAAGAATTTTCGCCCTGTCTCCAATCTGCCCTTTATATCTAAGATTCTAAACACTTATGACTGGCTTGACAAGTTTCAATCTGCATATCGACCTGGGCACAGCTGCGAGACAGAACTACTCCATGTTATGACTGACGTTCTTTGTATTGCTGACGCTGGCGATCTGACAATTTTGGTTCTGGTTTATCTCAGTGCTGCTTTTGATGTGATCGATCATCAGTTATCTCGACTCTTTTTAGGCCAACCCCGAGGCCGTTGACATAACCGAATTCTACTGTATATATAAGTGGCAATTCGTAATTTATCTGAAAAAAGTTATAATAGTCTGAAATTCAAAAAATGCAAAAAAAATCAATTATCGGATAATTGGGAAACTTCTTCTCATTTTGTGAACACCTCATGTCTTATTTACATAATCGCACCGTTCATATGCAACTTATCAAAATAAACAGTTTTGAAAACCCACAAAAATGCTTAGACATTTCTTCTTCACAGTTTTTGTTCTCTTTGACCATAATGGTAAAACTGGGAAATATTTAGCAAATATTATTATTTCACGTAAGTTGAGTATTATAAGAGATGTTTTTTTTTTTTTTTTAAAAATGCATTCAATATATACATTGATGTTAGCAAGGCTTTTTTTGTGATGGAAACCTTTTTTTTTTGTTGTTTTTTTTGAAAATTCATTAATTACCTATTGAAAAAACATACCCTCAAGAGTGCGCCATGGTATAAATTTAGTTCATGTCCCACTGTTAAGGGTTTTCTTTGATCATTATTATGTCTTCATGCATTTTTAGAGCTTCTTCTCTTTCTTTTTCCTTGTGGATTTCATGGTAGGACTTGTCTGGTGATGTTATCTGGGAGTTTGCGGAGACTTTCCCCTATCCACCTCCATCTTTTCCGTATGATGTCTGGTATGTCCTTTCTATTAAGTCTAGGTTGAAGAAGGTGTTCTACCATTCTTTGTTCAGGATCTTTCTAAGGCAAGTGTTTATAAAGGTCTGTATATTCAGCGGAATGCTCACTCTTGCTCTCCAAGTTTCGGCTCCAAAAATTAGGGCTTTTTTTACATTTATGTTGAAAATTCTGACTTTGAAACTATTAGCACACATGCTGACCAGTACTTTCCAATTCTAGCCCTGGCATCCGCTTTGGATTCACCATTTACGTCAAGCCTGCTGCCTAAGTATGTGAAGGACTCAACTTCTTTCAGTGCATTTCCTACCAGAGAGATATTCTCTTGGTTGGCTAAGTTTGCCTTTATGATCTTTGTGTTGCTTTCATTTATATAATTAAAAGAAATATTAATCGGCGCACTTGATTTCTACCCCAAAACCCGACGAAAATTATCGCTGATTTTGGTGACAATAGGTACATTTCCCTAGTTAGGGTTAGGGTTAGGGTTAACCCTAACCCTAACCCTAGCTAATATTTGTGTCACCATGGGGGGCAAAATATTTGGCCGCTCTCCCTGTCACGATACAAATTCTGCAGTTGTCCGAAAATGTCACAGCTCCATATTTAGAAAAAGTCATACCAGAGTGGACAACCTCATCCTGCTCTTTACTACGCCAAAGGAAAGGGTGTAGCTAGAGTTTTTGACACCCCCCCACCTTCTTCCCTTAACTCTAAAACTAATTCTTTCCATTAATACCACCAACCCCCATTTTGGTTTCCCCCCCCCGCTTTTCTGGCGCCCGAGGATGTACGTTCCATCTGAAAAATCTTAGCTACGCCTATGGCCTCTGGCAGCTGGCACTGACCCCCCTTCACCCCACCACCAAAAATCTGACATGCCCCAAGGGGAAAAAAGTCTGAAATACAACACTGATGATATGTAGTGCGATATTTTACAACTGATCGTTACCTGTTATAAGTACAAGAGAATGAAATGTATACCATGTGATTGTCATTGGTTCCATTTATATCTTGTGAGTTGATACAGTTCAAGGGATATAAAGTGGTGGAATGACAAGTTTGCTCTGCAATGACTCATTGTTATTTCATAATCATAGCAACTCATTCAAATAATGGATGGTAAGGACTGTAATTAAGTGACAGATAACAATTGTTACGCTTAAGGATTATACAATGTTAAACATTTTGCTTACCTTGGCAGTTTTGTCTAAGAGACCTAGGATCTTTTTGAAAGGATGTTTTTTTAGTGCTTGTCTTGTCTCCGATAAAAATCTCTATCTGGCTTACACCCACCAGTTTTTGGAGCTCCTCAGGAAAATCTTTCAGCGGCAGGATCAATTGGCGATGCAAACCTTGTTAATGAAGCAGTAATATAAATAAATAATAATAAAAATAAATATTACATAATGCCTGAAAATTGCTGACAGAATCATTTCTCTGTTCATTTGGCAACTACAACTGCGCTATTCATGTTTAGTTATTAATCAGCATCTTAATGTTGATTTGTGAAACAGAAGAAGTTGTAAGAAGAATTATATTTCACTCTGATCGACAGAGATATTGTTTTATTGTGTGTTCGTTCATCAGTCAAATAAATATCGTGGTGGTCATTCAAGGAGTCCTCCTGTACTTATTTGGATGAACATGGACCTACGAAAATATGGATGTGTAGTGTAAGCGATAATTACAACATACAATAAGTAACATCATAACTAACCCACACATGTTTATGATGCGTTACAGGAACCATCTAACGTTTGTAACAACCTAACTTTTGAAACTACCTTACTGTGGTAACAAACTCACTTTTGGCACTGTCTAACTTTGGTAACAACCTTAATTTGGGAACAATCTAACTGGCTACAACCTGCCTATGGGAACCATTTAATTTTGGTAACAACCTATCTTTAGAAACCATCTAACTTAAGTAACAACCTGACTTTAGGAACCATCTAACTTTTGTAATAACATAACTTTGGGAGCAACCTAACTTTGGGAACCATCTAAGTGTGGTAACACCTTAACTTTGGAAACCATCTAAAAGTCGTTAAAAACTACCTTTGGGAACATGCTATAAAAACCTAACTTTGGGAACCATTTAACTTTGGTAACCTCTACACTTTGGGAACCATCCAACTGTATTAACAACCTAACTTTGTAAAACACCTAACGTTGGTAATAACCTAATTTTGGTAACACTTTAATATTGGGAACCATCTATCTTTGGTAACAAACTTACATTGGGAACCATCTAACTGTGGTAACAATCTAACTTTGGGAACCATCTATCTTTGGTAACAAACCAACATTTGGAAAACTAATTATAAAAAGTGTTGGACTGCGATAAAGCTTTAAAATAGATTAATAAGACCCGAACAAATTGTGTCAATAGAACAATATGAGTTAGCTTTAATAATAATTATACATTATATACAATTAAACGTTTCGGCACATGCCTTCATCAGTACAAACAAACAAAACACATTTAAATATTGTATAAAAACTATTGTATAAAAAGTGAACCATCCTTGCAACAAAGCCTGCAGTGTACAAGTTTTGAAGCAAAAGCCATTTGTTCACTATTGTGTATTTATTCATTTATTTCATGGGATATAATTTATACTTTATATATTAATAGCCCATAATCCTATTATCTTTATAAATTGAATGGATAAGCTATTTCACAATATAAAATAATATGATTTTCTGCCAGAAAACAGATATTATATGGAGTAATAGGTTAAAATTTACTCGACCCCGATTTTGCATGGGAAAATGTTATGCTATAACCTACCACTCATTTTGAGATGCCATGTGTTTTATTCATTCTTCTATGGGCCTTTCCCCGAAACTCCACTAATACTCGCCAATTACCTCATGGTTAATTTCCTACCCCTAAATGAGTTAATTCCTTTTTACTTTCAACTATGACTCAATGACTCATTCTCCCATTTCCCCATTCCTCTAAGAGAGTGGTTCTTAAACCTTGCCACGACATTTCGGTACACTTTCTCATGTTGTTGTGAACCCCAACCATAAAAAAAAACATATTTATTGCAACTTCATAAGAATGTTTTTTTCCGATGGTCTTAGGCAAACCCTGTGTAAATGTCGTTTGACCCCCAAAGGGGATCAAGACCCATAGGTTGAGAAACGCTGCTATAAGATTTCTCTTAAAATTGGGCCTTTCGTGGTGATTAAATACCAAACAACTACCTTGAGATTGACACAGCTTAGACCACTCGGCCACAAAGGCCATTTGTATATAGTAAGATGTTGTATAGGAACATTTAAAAATTTTACAAAAAATAATAAATGATGAAAATAAAATCGGAGGTGATATTCCAGTTATGAAGCCACATCCAAAGCAATTTGCCTGCCCGAGAGATTGACATTAATCAGAGATATTTTGCTTGTACAGTTCGTGGCGTTCTAAAACAATAACTATTTCCTAATGTCCCTTTCAAACTATCTAGATTTAGTTAACGATGGATGGACGATTCGCATTAATGGTGAGATATGCTCGAAGACCATTTCATAGCTGTTGCTGTTTTAAAAAATGCAGGCTGAAATGGGGTACGATCACGAAGAAAAATAAAAAAATGTTTATTTTCGGAGAGAAAAGAGTATAATGGGTTGATAAATATCACTTCCGCTTTCATGTTATTTGTGGTGGTCGTGGTTTGGCTGGTTAAAATAGGGATCGGATGACGTGACCGTGAATTGAGGGAAAAGAAATTATACAGAGTAAAAGTATCAAATTTATAATTAATTTTTTATTTTTAATTAACCCTACTTAACTTAATGGATTTGACTCTAGAGAAAACAAGCATGATTTTGGAACCAACCCAACTTGGTAAAAGTAGGCGGAAACCGTTGGCAAGTTACTCTGTTTCACAAAAATTTGAACGTTCCCCATGAACAAGTCACCTTAAGAGGATACCAGATTGACAGTCAGAAACCAAGGAGCAATTAGTTCAATCAATACTCAGATAGATCGATGGTGTCGATAAGGGGTCAGCTCAGGGGCCGTGCAAGAATCGCAAAGCCATGGATCGGTATGATTGGAAGGATGCAGTGGATTCGGGCACGTTCCTACATGGGTAGTGGCGCCACTGATGATAACGATAAATAGCCCACCCCACTTTCCCCAACTTAGGTAAACAAATTTAAGAATAATAAATTGCATGAAACGGCAATAGAAAAAAATTATTGCATAATTAAATGTACGTAACATATAATCTAGGCTACAGAAGATTATTTATTTAAAAAGGAAATGAAATTTTATTAATTTACTGATTTTTAACTCGTATACTTTTTTAGCAACACTTTATACCTGCTAGATCTTCGTTTATTCTTAATTGATTTACACCCTGATTAACTACTCGTTCAGATTATGTCATATTACTACTCCAAGATTTCATAAATGATCATATCCCATCTCTCTTGTCCCTTCTTGTTTAGGCTGGCTCGGAATGAGCATGACCAGATACAGATGCCAATATTGCGCTTCAATAGAGTTAATGTTCTTACCAAATGTTTTAAAAAAAAAGACATTTTTATTTTCGATAAGATGAAAATAAATTTCCTGAAAATGTTAATTTAGATTGATTTGATTCCCGATTTGATGAGTTCTTCACCTGTTCTGACTCCAGATTTAACAGTCAACAATTCAGTGTTATGATTCACGGACAGCTTTTAAAGTTTAGTTCAATAAATAAACTGTTCTGAGCTGACAGCGCCTAGCTAGGTCAATGTGTAATACATGATGCTGTTGTTGAAGTTGTTGCTGATATTTCTGTTTGAAAGTTAAATCAAAAGACTATTCTCTCATCTTGTTAAGATGGAAAACGTCTATACTCCCTCTGCAGTCTTATTTAATTGTAGCTTTCAAACAGTAAACAATCTTTCTCTAAAATATATAATTACACTTAAAATAATATATTTGAAGAAATGTCCCTAATACCTACATTGGGAGTACTAGCCCCCACCCTTCTTTCCAAAGCCTTTCTGCGACCCCCCCCCCTTTTTGAGCTATTTCCACAGACCCTTGGGAGTGGTATTCCCCATTTGAGAACAGCTTCCCTGGTGACCTGTGGTTTGTTTGTTTTTCCTAATATTTAAAAAAAATCCCCTTAATTAAGCCTTCTTTTTACGCATAGTTTTAGTGTATTTTACAAACAGATACATACAAATCTCACTATATCATATAAATGCTACAACCAAGTCTTCAAAAAGCCGCGAAGACGATTCAGGACATGGGATATTTTAAAATCTATGAACCAAAAAAAAATAAAAAAAATATTCGTACATGGTTTCTCACAGTTTTCATCTTCATATTTAGACTTAGCATTTTGTGAATTAAGACTTACCAGGTTTTGTGATTATTTCTTCTTACAATGTTTTTTCTCAATAGTGTAACTGATACAATGTTCTGCTGCCAATAATTAAGTTAAACTAGCTAGTGTAAACCATCCGATCAGTCCACAGAGATGTCCGAAAGGCATGATGTTAGTAGCATTTGTCCAATAACAGAATTAACCTGTCCAGTAAGGTACACTACAAACATCTCACAAGTAACTTACCCGAAACGTGTCCAGATTCAAGGATTACTGTTGTCCCAAGGTCTACACTTATTGGAGCAGCACCGCATCCTTGCAACCTGTTTAACTGAGCAAATAAATGAACAAGCTAAAAATATATGTTTTCGGCAATGTGTAAAAATGCAAGCATTGTATAGAATGCCTAGGAATTATATCTACACAAATACAAGAGATGTGGGATCCAAGGCACTACTCAAACATGGAGCTCTAGCTTCCTCAGTAACCGATGCCAAGGAGTGGTGGTAGACAATACAAGCTCATCCTTTGTCGGTGTTAAGTCATCGAGCTACATGTTGCAGCAAGTAAGGCTCTAGTGGAATTTTGAATTGCACTTAATTTTCTTTTTCAAACCAAGAAACTTCATATTTTGGCGCCTAGTCTTGCACATACACCTCACGAATCCTTGACCGCTTCCACGGCACCCCTTTTGACAACATTTCGTTTCTTCTGGCACGGCTCACAAAGGTGGAGGTAAAGTTCAATATCATTACGTGTAATGGTCTTATACTTGTGTCAAAGTTCTTTCAACATTCTGTCCCTTCCTCCATGTCCCATGGCCAAATGAGCCTCGTCAAATAATTAAGAATCCTTGACATAGAACTGAATAGCACTGTCGCCTTCTTCAACCGGAGAGATCAACTTACTTTTGTTCTCTACCGCCATTACATCATAGCATTTCAGCAGCCAATAGTCTCGTGGTTTCTTCTGAGTGGTCGTCCAAGACTTTTTCACATATCCAATCATTTTATGGTAGCTGGTTTCCGTTAGAGAAACGCAGTTTTTAGGTACTGGCACGTAATTGAGAAAGTTCATCGTAGAGCCGACGTTGCATGTAAACATTCCTTAATTCCTTATCTGAAGCTACAATCTGATCTTCCAACAACCCAGCAGCCATCTTGAAACAATAGGAGCAAGCGTCTTTGGTGGGAGTACAAAAAACCGTGTGTTGCGATCGCCATGCCAACACCAAGCAAAGAATCAAACATGAATGGCGCGGTATACTCTATACATTGCCAGGTCGCTCTTCGGCAAGGTATAAGATAAGATACGATTCTTTTCTTGATCCAAATAAATGGAAATGTTTTTTGGTTGCATTATACATTTTCAGCTCAAAAATAAAACAATTTGAACACAAGACATTTATAATAAATTATTTCAAACAGCCATTGAGTGAGTTCTCTTAGCAAAATCGGGGACTTATTAGTTCTCATTCAGATGTGTGACTTCAGAGGAAGCACGCCGGTAAATTCGTACAGATTGGGGAACAAAAGAATTTTTATATCTGTCAGTCCTCGCCTTGATGGAAAGAATTCGTCCTGAACGGCCTGATCCTAAGTATCTAGGATGAAGAGGGTGGGATGTATCATCCAAAATGTGTTTAGTTTTGCAAAAACATCTTTCTTCAAATAATTCTTCAAGTGAAGGATGTTAAGTTTGTGTTATGTTCCAAACTTTCTTGATTAGTCGGTTTATGAGGTGTTTAATATCAGACGTTGAATTCCCACACCAGCAGGTAATATTGAAATTAAGCAGGCTTCCAATAGTTGCACTGTAGAATAAGTTAAACGACGTGCTTGTTTACGCCAAAATTGTACAGTTTTTTGAGGTAGAACAGTCTTTGGTTGAATTTCTTATACAGCATTTAGCCGTGCTCATGCCATGTTAGCTTATTATTAATGGTGACACCTAAGTACTTGTGTGCCTCCACTTTCTACACATTTTGATTTTTCATTTTGAGATCTGTAATCTGGTGTTTCCCCCTCCTGAAATCAACAACCATTTCTTTTGTTTTTGAGACATTCAACTGGAGAAAATTTTCATCGCACCAATTGATAAAGCTTGTTACGGTATGGGCCTTCTCCTTCAGATATTAAGCCAACGGTGGTGGTATCATCAGCAAATGTTAAGATTGGAACGGTGTTGCTTGAGCTTTGAATATCATTTGTACATATGGTATACAGTATAGGAGAGAGAACGCAGCCTTGTGGTGCCCTGGTGCTTATTTCTCTGGTTAGAGATACTTGGTTATTTACTTTGACATATTTTGGTCGATTTGTTAAAAAGTTCAGTATCCAAGCCTGAATATTTAATTGACACCTAACCAGGAAAGTTTCTTTATCATAAGGTGTGGTTGTATGGTGTTAAATGTTGATGAGAAGTCTAAGAAAAGCAATCTGGCATATTTTTTAGGGCTGTCTAGGTGATGGTAAAGTCTCTCCAACAATAGAAAGATTGCATCCTCCGTACTTCTAAAAGGTTTGTAAGCAAATTGGTGGGGGTCAAGTTTTTGCTGTACTTCATTCAAAATTTCTTTCAGAATTATTTTCTCAAAACATTTCATGACAATAGAGGTAAGTGCAACAGGTCGTAAGTCTTTGTTGCACGCTACCTTAATTTTCTTTGGAATTGGTATGATTTCTGAAGTTTTCCAAATTGCTGGTATTGTGTGAGCTACATAAGATTGATTAAATATGTAACAAAAATGTAGGAGAGCGTCTCTGAGCATAGTTTGAGGAGCCGACCACTTAATTTGTCTGGTCCCGAGGCTTTAGCTGCATCCACTTGGTTAAATAATGACATCACTAGGAAATGTGTGAAATATAAACCATTTCATAATTTAGCTTACAACCTTCATGCATTCTATATAATCCTTCGCATGTTATACAATACCTCATTTCACACATTTCCGGTGACATATATATTATCATTAAGGTGGTTTTATACAGCTCAGTACCCCTAGGGCTAGGCTCACTGCAGTACCACAGCCTAGGTCTAGGCTGACTTCACTTCACATAAAAATTAGCAACTGCAGAAACGTATACATTAAAAAAAAAATAATTGTGGAAAAGCTTAAACTTCACACCCAAGTACTATCTACTCCTGTCTAGCCACGGACAGCACCCACCCAAATACTATCTACTCATGTCTAGCCACGGACAGCACCCACCCAAATACTATCTACTCCTGTCTAGCCACGGACAGCACACACCCAAGTACTATCTACTCATGTCTAGCCACGGACAGCACCCACCCAAATACTATCTACTCCTGTCTAGCCACGGACAGCACCCAACCAAGTACTATCTACTCCTGTCTAGCCACGGACAGCACCCAACCAAGTACTATCTACTCCTGTCTAGCCACGGACAGCACACACCCAAGTACTTTCTACTCCTGTCTAGCCACGGACAGCACCCAGCAGCATCCAGCATTGTTTATCAGTTAGAGCGGGTTGAGAATGTGTCGGTATAGTAAAGTTTGAAGAGATTGGTCTTGAGGGCAGTTATGAAGGCTGTGATGGTCGTTATATTGCGGATGTGTAAGGGGAGAGAATTTCATTGTTTCAGGGCACGGTAAGAGAAATATCGTTCAACATGTTTTACATCGTGTTCTGGAACTGAAAGAACACGCGTGTCTGCGGAGGAACGAAGCTTTCGAAGGCTTTCAAATAAGAAGTGCAGTTAGATAGGAAGGACAAGAGCCAGAGAAAAAGTTGTGACAGAGAAGAGATAACTAGTAATCAGTGCGTGCCTATCCATCCATCCATCCATCCATCCATCCATCCATCCATCCATCCATCCATCCATCCATCCATCCATCCATCCATCCATCCATCCATCCATCCATCCATCCATCCATCCATCCATCCATCCATCCA
>CAXITT010000210.1:379515-399818 GCA_964033795.1 Lymnaea stagnalis | reverse complement strand
TATCTATCTATCTATCTATCTATCTATCTATCTATCTATCTATCTATCTATCTATCTATCTATCTATCTATCTATCTATCTATCTATCTATCTATCTATCTATCTATCTATCTATCTATCTATCTTTTTTTTAAAGTTGTTGAATTAGTTGCAAACGACGCCAAGGATAGCCATAGTTTGCACAATAATTATTAAATAGAACTAAAATTAATGAAGTAATTGCCTAGCTTGACTTCATTTTACTACTCATCTTATGAATTATTACCTTGAGGTCTTTAACGTTCTTCCATATTACTTCATCACAATTTAATTTAAGTTTTGTTGTGTCAATTGTGCCTGAAAATAAATCCAATAATATATTAGAAATTTGCTTATTTGTGGAATAATGGCGTCTTGATATTCATATCGAAAATGTATGTAGTTTGACTTAAATCATAAGACATTTAGCGTGGAAGTGAATTATTGCAAAATTTTAACTACTATCCTTGCTGTTTTTATTTTATTTTGTTAAAAGAACTTTTATCTCTATGGTATGTGACCATTTACAACTTTTACGATATTTTGAACACAGTGATATTTAGCAACTATAAATATTTGTGCTCAATCCTTTTGAAGTCGGGGAACTCTAAACTATGTTGTTGTTTTTTTAAGCGGAACACGTGAATGTACAAAGGTGACAATCCCATTCAAAATTATTTCATATTGCATTGATTTTTCTTTTGCAAAATATTTAAATTGTTTCATCTGTGTCTTGTGGGAACCCTTGAAGCGGGTGCACGGAGCACGCATTGAGAACTATTGTCATCAACAAAAATTTAGCAAATAAGATAATAATTTAATCTTGTTTTTTAAAAAAAAAGGGGTGGGGGTAGGGTTGATTGGAGAAGCTACATGATACACGAATTTGTTTATGGTTCAGATTTTTCTTTATATTGTGGAATATGTTTGTGGAACTTACCTTTAATGCCCATCTTTTTTTTTTGTCTCTCCAACAAGTCATCTAGATCATAATTTTTTGCTTTTTTTTTAAAAAAAAAAGGCATGTTGGGAGTGTAGAACTGCTGATTATATAAAAAAAAAAAAAAAAGATTAACTTTTTAAAAAAAAATACTGGAATTACTTATGTTTTAATTTTTTTTTTTTTTTTGAAAAGCCTACGACTGTGTCTTTGAGCTTTGTGTAGTCCAAATAAAGCGAGGCACACCTTTTCATAGATATGAACCTCCAGCATTTAATTATTGATTATCAGCAAATAACTCATTTAGACAACATGTCATAACCATCCTAGTCCTTTAGGATTTTGAGAACTAAGTCTTTCAATATCTCCCCAGTTGTACATCGGAGCAGACTACAATGGTGATGTTTCAAGATCGTTTTGATTTCTAAAAAAATAATATGACCTATCTGGTTATTAAAGTCATATAACGAGGGATTTAAGGAAAAATATCACTTAGATCTTTTTAGCTACGCATTGTATTAGACGTTACTTTAAAATTACTTGACACAAGTTTGATTTATTTAAGTATAATTAGAAAATAACAAAAACAACTGTGAATTAAAAAACCTTAAAAACATGTTTTTCGTATAAATGTAATATCGAACACGTGTGGGGGTGCGTTTTTGCCTGGTGGTGCGTTTGTGCTGGGGGGGGGTGAAAATTTAATAGATATATTGTCACCGGCAACGTGTCATTGTGCTGAGTTTCACCTCTATATGCTGACAGGAAGTGGGTCAATTAGGGCGACATGTGAATTTGTCAGCCACGAACAAATGTGATTTTAATATCAAGGATTTAAAAATGGCGCCCAGTTTTAACCTATTAAGTTCTGAAATTTTTTCAAGAACTGAGTTCATTTAAATTGATTTGTGAAGTTCTGAAGACGTTATTTAAGAAGCCCAAAATACTTCTATGCCCTGTTTTATAATTATAAAGTGGGTCATTTCATACAAATGTGTCTTATTTGATATTTTAATTCCAGAAGTTTCTCTAGAAAAACAAGTCTAAACCACGTCATGAAGAAGCGGAATAATCTTTATATTTAAATGTTCCATTTCTTTTTACTAAACCTATAATGTGGATGCTTTGTGATTTCGTTATAGATAGCTAATAGGAAAAACAGTTTTCATGCTTGTGTGTTATTTTTAACTTTGCTAAATCCCCCTGGTCACAAATTTGAGCAACAATGCTAGCCAAGTTATATTTTCCGAAGTATACATATTTACCGAAATCGTATTCAATATGTCCAATATGACAGTTTGTTTGCAATGACAAAGCAAAAGGGTTGTGATTATAATGGAAATAGCAATCATTCACAGGCAGCAACCACCAACCAACAAAAACAGAAGGAAACACAAAAATGTGCTCATTAAATGTTAAAAGAAAAAAAAAAAATATGTGTTAATATTTTTAAACATTTGAACCCTGTGTTGCTACCCTAACCATATGTTGCTACCCTACCCCCATGTTGCTACCCTAACCGTATGTTTCTGCCCTAACACTATGTTACTACCCTAACCGTATATTTCTACCCTAACCATATGTTGCTAACCTAACCCTATGTTGCTACCCTAACACTATGTTGCTACCCTAACCCTATGTTGCTACCCTAACCCTATGTTGCTACCCTAACCGTATTTTTCTACCTATAATATGTGGTAGCCACATGTTCACTTAAAAACAAAAATTTTTCTGTGATGTTACATTCTTTTTCCGTTTTAGAATTCATATTTCCAGATCAGACAACTAAACTTGTAAAAAGCTTCAAAATCAAATTGAATTATCTGAGCATTCAAAATACAGCTTTACGGTGTTCATTTTTGCTGAATTCTGTCATATTTTGTCACATTCCGTCACATTCTGTCACATTCTGTCACATTCAGCCACATTCTGTCACATTCTGTCCCATTTTGACTCATTAAGTCATATTTTGATATAACAAACATAAATGCGATTATAATTTCGAAATGATCGAATTAAAGGAACATCTCAATAATGACTCGTTGCTACTTTCCATTGTCAGCCTTCGCGGACATAAGTCTTGAAATGAATGCTAAATATTACTCTTATCGTTTTTAGATGCTAAAAAATTTTTAAAAATTTTAAAAAAATTGTTGGATCATATTTAAAATGTACAAACGTTGGTTAATTTTTAAATGTACAAATGTTGGTTCATATTTAAAATTTACAAGTGTGGGTTCATATTTAAAATGTAAATATTTTTCACAATTTCAAACATATAGCAGTATCTCATAACTATTTTGGACAGGCGAATAATTTCATGCATAATTATTTAGCATTAATTTCAAAGACGCTATTTATTTTATTTTCGAATTGAAACTGTCAGGAAAATTGCTCTCATTCAACACCACTTTCTCGTCTACACCAATTACCCCACATGTGGCATGGGGCTTCTATAAGAACTTTGTATTCAACTCGGTGCTTTATTGTCCAGTTGCCTCCAGGTGTATCCCATACGTTGAGTGTCTGCCTCTAGCACGCGTCTTCGTGTATTCTTTCGCCTTGCTCTCTTTCTTTTGCCCTTTGGATTCCATGTTAGGGATTGTCTGGTGATGCTATCTAGAGGTTTGCGAAGGGTGTGTTCTACCCATGTCTAAATTTTCCTTATGGTGTCTTATAAACACTAGCATACTCAAAGCATGAGGGGGGAAATGATCCATACTCAAGGAGTGATGATGTGTTCTTAGTTTACCGTCACAATTTAGGAATCTTGCCCCAGACTTTACCTTCCAAGACAGGGCTTCACAACCAATTGTTTTTATTCTGCAAGCCCTATAAATTATTTGACTATTATTTCGCATACTCATTAAAGTAACACATCACTTTAATTTTTTTTTTTCTTTCTTCAAAAATTGATTTTTAAAGTTTATTGAATTACAAAGAGAATTGGTTAGGAAAAAGGATATTTGTGACTTATTCCATAAAGTAAAATTTTTAATGAAGAAATGGTCAAATAAAATTGAAATATATGTAATGTTTCAAATTTAATGACCTCTATGAGTCCCCTACCGTTTCACCTCGCTTCCCCTGATTGTGGAAACCCAACCCACCCCCACCCCAAGTTGTATAGCCCGGTTTTAAGACATCGTCACAATCATCTTTTATTTATATCATGCTTCTGGTGTAACTCGTGGATTGCTACTGCTCCCATTTCTGGCTGCCTCTCTATCCAGCGTATTTGGTTTTGAGATTATATTACAAATAATTCTCTATGTTTGAAATAAAGTTATGGTTCAATAATGAGTTGAATAGGGCTCAAAATATATTTCTCGATAACTATGCTAAATTATATATATAGATACATAGTTTAACAACGCAACTGCGTTTGGTGCGTAATATTTTCTTTTCGTACAATGTAATCGTCTCAATGTAAGTATGTGTGTGAATAATATTCTGTTTAAAAGTGGGTGGGATATCAGCATATTTAATATTGTACATGTGCAGGAAATAAAAAGTGTGCAGAGACCATGGGCGGCCGCAGAAAACTTTCTAGCGGGGGGTGGGGGGGGCAAAATTTTTTTAGTAATGTTTTAGATAGTTTTAATGTACTATAGCGTATTTGTATGGTGAACGAACGGACAGGACATCAGCTTAGTTACTTTCTCTTTATTTTCTCTTTACTTTAATACATTTTTTGTCTATTTTTGTCTAACATTTTTTTATCCAATCAATCCAGGGGGTGGGGCACGTGCCCCCCCCTGCGGGCGCCCATGTCAGTGACGTATCATGAGGGGGGGGGTGTAGCAAAAATTGGGATTCTTAAATGTGCGTTACTTGAGTTCATGTTTTGTCAAGTAACTTTAGTAGATGGGAAGTTCGTACATTGCCGTCGCCAATGTTTGGCGCGGTGTATCTAGTTACTACTAATAGTTTTACACTTTAAATATTTATTTTGTTCCTTTCTTGGGCTGACACAAGTTAAGAAAAAAAAAATTTTTTTTTTTTCTTTTTTAATTGCTCAAAATATTCTAATAATAAAATAAATCAAAATGTTAAAAGTTCTGATTTCTTAGTTCTTCGTATAATTGATTTTTTGCATTTATGTTTCTTACAAGGAACTAAGATCAACATTGAAACTCAACTATTCAACATGAACAACTTAGATTCTCGATGCGCGACGGTTGTGTAAGTAAAAATGTAATGTTTCAAAAATCGTTTCAATTTGAGAACAACTTGTAGGTCATGCTTTAAATATTTTGTCTCTTGCAATATCTTCCTGCACCCGGAAGAAAAAAAAAATGTGTTTATGTTTCGCAAAGAAAGTAGATGCTTGCTAATAAAAATAAGATTTAAGAGTTGTACCCCTTTGGTCATTTGATGAAGTTCTTCGGGAATTTACGGGTAGTGAATCTTAACATTATGAACTATAAATATCTGAAAGAAATCATTTACTCTTTAGTAAACTTACGCACAATCATCAAAGCGATTAAAAAAAGAACATTCAACTTTAGTATTATTTCGCAATGAAAGTCGACGATTTGCAATTAAATTGTTTTAAAGGGTTGTTGCTCTTAGGTCATTTTTATGGTACTTCGGGAATTTCAAACTAGCGATCACTGAAGTGAATCTTACATTATAAAATAGATCAATCTGAAAGATATTATTTAGTTATTTATTAAATTTATCGTGACTTCCCTAAACTGGTGTCGCTCAAGAAATGTCTTCCCCGATGTTTTCTAAACTCAAAGCGCGTCTTTTTCAAATAACAAAGCGAGGCATTCGCCGGATAATAAATATGGCTGACATCTTTGAGGGGGGTCTCACGGAATATGCGTCTTAATATTTTCCATGTCCTTTCGGAGTTCCGGAATGCTCAAATTAATGACTACACCTATTGACAATCTGATCGGTTAGTAATGTCCACTAAAGTTTTACGGTTTTTGTGGTTTAAGTTGAATTTCTGAACACCTTCAAGAATCAACAAAATCTAGTTCGGGATTATACCCATTGACCCCTTTTCATCAGAAATACTCAGATTTCAATCACATTAGAACTTACCTTGTTTTTGGGGTACACTAAAATGATTAAAAATTCCAAGATTTGTTTAAGAATCCAGTCAGTGCCAAAGGTTGTCTTCTGTAGTTCTGAGGACCGTACCTCCAAAATGCGCCTTTTTTATACCCAAGAGATTCGATTACGTGGCTTTGGATAAATCATGAGTATCGCTTTGGCCGCCATAAAACTGCACATAGGTGCTCGAAAATTCCCGAACATTATTTTCAGAAAGTTCTATTTCAAAATGCAAGGGTTGATCACGTGATTTTTAAAAAAAAATATATATTTAGATGCAATTTGATGTCAATTTTTTTTTTAAAAATATGATTCGGTCATACCCTAAAACCTTAAAAAATGGAAGTTTATAAATAGAATCGGTACTTTTTAATGTTCATTGCTCCAGTGATTTAGAAGTAAGATCATGTGACGTGTTGTTTGTCTTACTTTTGTAAATGCCCCATGAAGACGCTTCGATGAAATATTGTCATAAAATTAATCGATTCGGAATGTCACAAGAGTTTTATTGATACCATCTTGTTGATTAATCATTTATTAAAAATGACCTGTAGAGCACGACAAACCAATTTTGGTTTACTTTTGTTTACTTTTGTTGAGCTAAAAATTACAATATTACTGGAAATCTTTAAAACAAGATTTTTAATTCCCCCCCTCCCCCCCACCACCCCCCCTCCCCCCCCCCCGGGTTTAGTGCATGCATCGTTGTTTAAAATAAAACGATCAAAATCGGCAATCGTTGTGACAAGGCTCTTAGCTTAAATTGATGAACTTACTTAGAGAACAACGATGCGATTTTGGTTAATATCTACCGTTACATTCGTCGTTAACTGGATTTTGTTCAAACATCTTATCGCCAATAGAGTTGATGAGTTCGAATTTCCCGCATCAATGGTAATCTCGCATTTTCCCCATTTCTTTGGTGTTAAGTTTTTTTGTTTACCGTCGAAACGGAAATTTCTGCTCTTTGTATTTAAAATTCATTTTTGGGGGGATTTGGAGGTAGGGGGTGGGGGAGCCTCTTTTGCAATTTTTTTTTTTTTTTGCAAAATCTTATCTGACTTTTCTAAAACTTGATTTCAAAGGATAACACCGAGAAAAATTTCCTTTTTAAAGTATTTGTTAAGCTTGTCGTTTTGATTTTTTTTTATTAAAACAATAATTTTACATTAAAATAACCAAATGCCCCAAAAAATTCTTCTGATGAAATACCAACGAAAGTAATATATGGTACTTTACTTTTTTTAAAAATTGGAATTTGATTTTTTGCTTTTTCTTTTAAAACAATAATAATAATGAAAAACAGCACAAAATTGACGTCACTTTCAAAAACATAAATTAGAACATTTAAAGAACCGAAATTAAAGTTTTTATTTTCTTTATTTTTCATATTGATGTTTTGTTTCATATAACAGATTTTTTAAGGATAACAATACATCGAAATTTCATTTTATATACAATTACAAATGCATACAATTTCAATTCACATCAATTCACATGAGTTGTGAATAAAAAAAAAGGCTAAATTTTGAAGTGACCTAATCTCGCTAAGAACATATATTTTTTTAAATGCGAATAATTATTATTATAACATAGTTTGTTAGTTTGCGAAGTTTTCTAAACGAACCAAACATAGAGGTAGGTAACATTCCACTACATCAAAAGTCATCCTACATTCAAACATAAAAAATACAAAACTATAACTTCATCCAGGTTTAATTCGTTAAACTCAAGACAAACATTAAAGCAAAATTTTGTAACAAACTTTTGTAAATGTGTCATTTTTTCCCCTCAAAAATAATAAATATATACACATCTCTAGATACAACGGTATATTAATATTTGACAAAGATATAAAATCGTTGCAATCAATAGTGAACAATTTTAAAGATCCTCACTGTACAACATTTGCTATAGCTAAGACTGTAGCTAAGACTTCAGCTAACTGAAAAACAAAGCCACGAATTTCTTAAAAAATAAAAAAGTTTTAAAAAGTTGTTCGGTTTTTTCATTTTAGAATTACAAACATTTGATTTCTGAGCACAAACATTTGAGCTATTCATAAAAACATTTCGATTATGAGATCAAATTTTTATTTATGATAAAAAACATTTTATTTATGAATACAAATATTTTATGTATGATTACAAACATTTAATCTATGATTACTAACATTTCCTTCAACAATACGGTTCATTCAGAATTATTAAAAAATGATAGCACCAAAAATATTAATATTACGAAACAAACAAATAATTTTGCATTAAGCACATACCCTATGACTTCAATTTATGTTTTTAAATATACAATTTTATATGCTACATTTTTTTTTTTAAATTTCAAAATATTTTGTAAATAAAATCATCACTGTTCAAAACATTTATAATTTTTTTACAAATACGTCATCAAGTTTTGAAGGTGAAATTTAAAAAATAGTTTTCTAATGATATATTTTTGTTAAAAATATAGCAACATCCTAATCATTACATATATGTCCAGGTCTATCTCTGATTAGAGATATCCAAAAATCTATTATTATGGGATTCGTAAAAAAACATGTGTTGTTTTACTTTTGCACAATTTAAAATTTCAAAACATTTAATATGAGAAAAAAAAAATACAATTAAATCATCTTCATTTCAGCTCAAGTTTTCTTCCCACTACTGTAGAAAACGATTTGTTTCAAGTGAGCAAATTATTTGTCTGAATGTATCATCAAGTTTAAGCACAAGTTTTCAGTCAAGGACATCATGATGTTTCATCATCAAGTTTAAACAAATGTTTCAAGTTAAGGATATCACGAACAAAATTGAATTTAGAACATTATGATGTATTATCCAAAGCGTTCACACACTATCATGAATCATTTTTTCTGAGTTAATTTGGAATGTGAAGATCGCGTGTTATGCGTGAGCAGTTCTCATCGTCTCTCGCTCCACTGCACAGCCGCCTTAGTGCCCAGGTGGAACAAACACTCTCCCGTAATGGTCCAGTGGACGGTCAAGCCATTGGCGGATACAGACAGGGTTTCAACATTTTTGGACTTTGACTTCATGCAGTTGACCATCTCTGAGAAGTGGCATTGCTCAACGCTTTTGTTGTCATTGAGAATCACTTCTCCTCTTAGCTCAGCCTTACCAGAGAACTGACCTGTAGAGGGCAAAACGAGCATAAGATTTATCATTATAATAATAATATTTCTTACATTTAAAAATAGCAACTGTTCATCATTATTTTTCTTATAGAATTTGGGTATGCTAGATTTACATTCGCATTAATTTAAGACTTAAAATATTTTTATTCAATTATTTTCAATAAATATTTTTTTTTTGAAATAATATTTATCTATTCAGGTATTTAACAAAGTAGATTATTTTAAAATTATAAAAAGACAAATTTAATTTTGAAGCTCTTATTTTGTTTTAAAACTTACCCACGTAAGTTCCGGTTGATGACGTAATGGTAGCTTCTGCTGCTGTGGGTGCCTTCCCATCCGTTTGGTCAATCTTGTGGGAACTCGAGACAAACAGTTCCATCTTCTGCTCATTGGTCTCTGCAGTGCCCACGTCAATCTCAACGGATGACCCCAGGACATCTGTGATGGCTTTCGGGAGTCCAGCCAACGGGAGGGTGAAGGTCTTGTGCAGATCTTCAAATTAAAGCAGATAGGAATTAGTTTGTGTCAGTTAAAATTGAGACACAAGTCTATACATTTCATGAAATACAGTAAGTTACATTCTTGAGGCCCAATGCGGGTAAGGTATAACAACACTCCTGGCTTACCTTTGACATAACCTTTTTGAATGGTCACGTGGGTACCGATCTGGTTGGGATATTTTGCACTGACATTGGCAAGTCGATCTTTCTGCTCACTGGTATATTCAGCAGAAACCTAAAGGAGAATTGAGAAGGGAAAAAATAGACATAATTTTAAAAACTTGATTCAGCGAATCAATAATTTGATTATTTGCATCAAACTTAAAACAATTTTGGTAATTTACAGGATCAAGATTTAACATCAATGCTAAAATTTAGGCATTTCAGTTATCCACATTCTAGGCTTATACCGTTGTTGTCTGTGTCTTCCCCGGGTCAGACAGACATGTGACATTGGTCCACTGGACGTTTGTGACTGACAGTTTCAGGTTTCTAAAATTAGCTTCACCTGTAAACATAAGACAACGAAATTATTATCTGTTAAATGGATTGTCTTCTTTCAAAAAAACAATACCTTACCATGTAAATAAATGCCTTTTATGGTAGAGCTTTACCTAAAGAGTTCTCCATTGGTCAATCTAACACTATATGACTGGTAAAAGCTCATTCATTTATATGTCATTTATATTACACTAATTTATTATCCAGTCTCCCTCTCCTCCCTCCAACCCAAAACCAATGGTTAATTTTTTTTTAAATTTGAATAATTGAAGCTATATGTGTGTCTCTAGTTAATATAACACTAAATGCAAATACAGATGTTCGACTGTTCCCATCCTGTAAGCGTAGTCTTACAAAAGTTGAAAGATCCTAATTTCTGTCTGTAGAATTTCTTACCTTTCACTGTCTCCAAATTCTTCCATTCATTTGTAATTTCTTTCAAATCAACACAATTCTTCTGGGATCTGGCCATTGCTGCTTAAAGGTCTGAAAAAGAAGGAAAACAAAGTTTTGCTGAGTTGATGCTAGAAAATATAGGCAGTTACTTGAAAAGTAAACACACACAGGGACATATTTTCTAAGTTTCTCCCCCTCACTCTCTCTCTCCCTCTCTCTCTGTCTCTCTCTCTCTCTTACACACAAATAAATTTATATACATACATAATATCACACACACACACACATATATATATATATATAGATAGATAGATAGATATAGATATATATATATATATATATTGATATAGATATATAGATATATAGATATATAAATAAGCTTGTATAAACTATTGTTATGTGGATAAATATATATAAACATATATATATATATATATATATATTTATTATATATATATATATATAATAAATATATATATATATATATATATATATATATTTATTATATATAATATATACCCTATCCACAATTCCATACATTATCCAAAATTAAAACCTAAATGTATCCACTATTATCCATTTTTTAGAATCATGCAAAAAGTTACATGACCCTGATAACAATGTTGAAATAACTTCACAATTGTAGTGATCTAATAGTGATATTATTATATTAGTGATACATATTATTTATATTACATATATAAATAGCAATAATTATGTTTAAGTAGTTTCTATTACACATAATAAGGACATGCAAATTTATTATTTTTTAAATTAAAAAAAAAAAATTACTTACCAGAACAATTTTTTTTTTAAAATATGATTTTAATTTACTTTTTTAGATGGATTCTTAGAATAAAAACTAAACTAAATTTTGTTGAAAAGTTGATAGAAAGACTCCAGGAGTCATGAAGGCTCTTATATACCAACTATAATTACGTGTCCAAATTTTTTCAAAATCCACGTCATAGCCATTTTTGCAGTTGAGAATTCCCCCAAACATGTAACCAAAAATTTTTGCCTGCGCCGAGGTCTGTAGTACGCGCCACGTAAGAGAGGCGGTCCCCTGCTTACCACAAGTTTCGGTGACTAGCCTCGATACCAACTCTGTGCACAGCGAGACCGGATCGATCCGCGTGCCTCGCTTTGCAAAGCGTAACATTTAGGTCTTCATCTCTTGTTTGGTTTAAGGATATGGTCCTTGTCAAGTGATTTTTATCATAATATACAACATTATTTTAACATAAAAGATAACTAAAAAGCATATCTAGAATATATATATTTTTAATGGGTTTTATATTGATTTAAACATTTTTTCTGATCTTAAAATTTATAAGACATAAGATCTACTTTTTCCAAATTCTTATAAATTTTAAATAACACTTTCATTACTATAAAATACATTTATTACAGAACTCTATTTACCACACACAAATTTCTAGGTAATTAACTCTAATTTTTGTTTTATGGAATGTTCATTTAACCCCTGGATCTGTACGTGTCTCGATGTTACACCATCTCCCCCCCCCCCCCCGGCCATAAAACCCCCTATACATTTATGTTACCAGATATTGAAGCATTAATTAAACCAACAATACAACAATAATAAAACAATAATACTTATACATTAGACATCTAGAAATAATTTTGTTAGTTAAACATATATGAGTAACTCAACAAGGCAGTGCATGATACCACGATCTTGGGTGTTGAGTAAATTAAAGAACACTTTAAAAAAAATTAATTAAAATTTTCCCCAAAAAATAAATAAAAATAATAATAAAGATGTGTTCTTGCTCTTGAGTTAAAAAATACATGATATTTTTAAAAGACAGTATCAGTAACAAAACACACAAAAAAATACACTGAAATTCCAGTCCACACATAACTGAAAACATGTACCATACAGACGAGAGCAATTAATAATCTTAAAGCCAACGTCTAAGATGTAACTCTATCCCATCACTGTGTAACTCTATCCCTAACTGTGTAACTATCCCAAAAACTGTGTAACTCTATCCCAAACACTAGGTAACTACATCCCAATCACTGTGTAACTATACCCCAAACACAATACTATATCCCAATCACCGAGTAACTATATCCCAAACACAATGTAATTATATCCCAATCACTGTGTATCTATACCCCAATCACTGTGCAGCTCTATCCCAGACAATATGTATCCCATCAATGTGTAACTCTATCCCCGTGACTGTGTAACTCTATCCCAATCGCTACGTATCTCGATCCCAATCACTATGTTACTCCATCCAAATCAATGTGTAGTTATATCCCAATCACTATGTTACTCCATCCAAATCAATGTGTAGTTATATCCCAATCACTATTTACTCCATCCAAATCAATGTGTGGTTATATCCCAATCACTTCTTAATACCAGACGATGCTGTCGTTCAGGCCAAGATGGAATGTGCATTCTCCCTCCAAGGTCCAGGATGTATGCCTGACGATCTCACGTATATCAACTTCATCCGCACTCTGGAGTGACCCACCATAGATTGAAGTGTTGAAGATGACATATCCTTTCAACTGTACATCGCATTTGAAAGTCGCTAACAGAGAAAAAACGACAATCTTAAACACTCAATTATTTTGGATTTATAAAGATGTTTTTTTTTTTCAAATTTGAAGTAGAGACCATAAAAGCTTTAGAGCAGTGGTCCTCAAACGAAATTTTGTTGAGCCACTGTCCCGTGGGTCACATAAGCTCATATCCGTAAGTCAGACCAAAACCTATATTTAATGGAGCATTGCAATTATTCTTCAGGCTCAGTTGTGTTCTTTTGGCTCAGTGCCATAGAGGCCACAAGGCCAATTTGACGCTCCCAGCTTAGCCCAGAGGATAATCCCATTCTGCTAAGATAGTTAGTCGACAATCTGAGTCTGCTAAGATATTAAGTGGACAAAATGATTCCGCTAAGACTGATTAAACAGCAATCTGAGTCTGCTAAGATTGATTAAACGACAATTTGAGTCTGCTAAGATTGATTAAACGAAAATCTGAGTCTGCTAAGATTGACTAAAGAACAATCTGAATCTGCAAAGATTGATTAGTCAACAAACTCTTGTCAAGGAATCTTGCACGGAATTAGTTTGCATAGCAGACCTCGAGCTTCTTTTGCTTTCATTTGAATTAGTTTTGGAACTACGGTGCTTAACTCTAAATTGTGAGCCAATCAAACTCATGTTTGGGAGAACACGACTTTGATCAAAAGCCCAAACTCGATGGAAACACGGAAAATCAGCTGTCCTTATTGTTAAGGTTGTCAATGGGTCTCAAATATTTTAACGAATGACGTTGATATTCCTAAGTTGATATTCCTATTAAATGATGTTTATATTTCTTATAAATAATTTTAATATTCCTAATAAATGAAGTTAATACTTCTGTGGGAATGCGGTTCTATTTAGCACCTATACTAAAGAAAACATTGATTTTTTAATTTTTTTTTTTGGGGTGGGGGGGGGGTGGGTAAAATTAATATCGATTACTTCAAATCCATCCTGTCCTCTGGAATTTTTGTTTAAACCTTCAAGAAAAATTGTAATTATATTTTTTATATTTATATGAAGCAAGATAATTGAAAACTGTAGAAGGTAGAAATGATGTTTGTGTCATGAATATTGATTCATAAACATACATTATCGGTAAAGCTGTCATATAATTTACCAAAATGTATTCCAGTCTTGCCTTCATCTGTCAAATTTTACTGTTTAACTAATCAAGTTCTGGATGCACAAATTAACGGACAGGTCTAGTGCAAAAACGTGTCGACATAAATTAAAGCATGCTTACCAAAGCGATTCCTAGCGAGCTGTATTTCCCCCACTGTATATGCACACTCGTCTGTGTCGTAATTTTTTCGTCTTGCGACATCAATTTCTATAGGGTCATTGACCAGATTTGTGACGTACCATGGAAGGCCGTTAAGCGGAAGTGACACATAACGATGAAGTCCTGTCAAAATGAAACGTTAATTTATATACTCTCTATGCCTTGATCTAATCTCTACCCCAAAACAACAAAAAATTGATATCACTTACTTCCAATCCCCCCTCCCATCCCGCTTAGACACAAAACAGGGTCTAGTATGTACACCCCCCAGATTACCACCACAATCACCAAAATACTTTACCCCTCAGCATCCCAGAGGTAATTTCCACCTCAGTTCCAATCTCCGTAGTAAAAACACGTCCTTCATTTCCAGCCATTGGATAAGTCTGATTATCCTGAAAGGGTTGGATAAGTGACCACCGATTAGTGACAATAATTTGTAATCGATATACCTAATCAAAGGCAGGGGACAGAATAGAGTGGGGACAGAAAAAAATTAGGCGACAGAATAGATCTGTTTAGGTCCGCCTATGACCTGTGATGCACCCTCCTTGCCCTGCCTCCTTTTCTGTCTCGGGTTGATCCTGTAGTATAGGCCAAAACGTGCCAATGTCTACTCGTTGTATAGCCATTTTAATTGTTTCTATAGTATAGTAGTTACTATCCTAGTGTCTCTGGTTTTTCATTTTTATTTTACTTAGTTTACATGTTTTTAATAATTGTAAAGCGCTTAGAGCTTTAGGTAAGCGCCATATAACAATGCCTAAATAAATAAATAGATTAGGGGACAAAATAGATAAGCGGAAGAATTGATAAGAGGGCAAAGGAATAAGGAGACAGAGGGACTAAGGGGAAAGAGTGGATTAAGGGGCAGAGTGTATAAGGCGACAAAGCAATATTCGGGAAATGAGGCATCTGTTACATACTAGCTAAACAAGGAATATCAAGGCAAAATCAAAACATACCTGCATCAATCAGCGCTACCAAAACATAATATCAGAGCTAATAAATAAAAAAAAATGGATTAAATGGAGACTTGGGGACTAAAAAAGATTGGTAAAAATAAAAAAAATAAAAAGACCATGATCATTTCTGCCAGAGACAAGAAAAAAAGGATGATGACGTTAATGATTACTGAATTGTAAGACATGTTTAACCAATTTCAACCCGTTCTTAAGCGCTACAGTATCCTCAATCAGTTCAACGTTTCATTTAACCTGTGTTTTTTTTTTTTTTTTAAATAGGGCACTGTGGAGTATCTAGATTTAAAAGCTGCCACTGCGACTGCCACTGCCAGGCTGCTTGGCAAGGCCGATTTCCCCGGCATCACGAAAACACAAAGATACAGTAATCACATTGGACATGAAACACACATGTGGGACGTCAATGGCTAGCAAGAAATTCATCTTAGCTTGATTTGGGATATTAAATAAAAACAATAGGGTAAAAAACTAATTTAGAATTTAGTTTAAACTATTCGACGTTGAAGTTACAGGTAGAGTCTGATTTTCTAACAGTCTCTAAGAATTTTTTTTTGTGTTAAAATCAAAAATGTCAAAATTAATGTTTGTGATTTGTCATAACTGCTTTCTATAAAAAAAATAAAACCACGTGCTTATTTACTTACCACAAAATCTAATGCAGACCACTCTACATGTCCGTATGAAAGTACTACATTTTTCCTATTTATAGAACCTGGTAATGGATTGAAATTTTAATGTAATAACAATTAGAAAAAAAAAGGTAAATAAACTTACCTGAATTCTGATTGAACATATGTAAATGACTAAATCGGTCATGAACTGGCTAACTTGATTCAGGAACACGACATTTCTAAGGCAGGACAATTCATTATTAAAACAGAATTAAGTAACATGGTGAGATACTTGTTCGCCAGAGTAGACATTATCTATTTTTCAAAGAAAACAAAAGGTGTGCATGCATTGAAAAGCTTGAAAATCATTCGGTGACTCCACTCTTCTAAGTTCAATTCTAAACATTGTCTCCCCATTGCACCTTGCTCATCTGTCATATTTTTAATAATTGGACATCTTCTCATCTGTCCTTTCCAGAACTCCTTACAGTAATGCTTTTCCTGGACTTGTTTTTTAACAAATAAAATCAAAATAGTGTTTTTAAAATTCTATGGGTGTGAATTTCACCAGCAGTCCCACCCCTCTTTGAGGCTCTTAGCGCTCCTTAAACTGTTCTTAGAGCCCTTTAGACTAATCTTAGTGCCCTTTAGACTAATCTTAGTGCCCTTTAGACTAATCTTAGTGCCCTTTAGACTAATCTTAGTGCCCTTTAGACTAATCTTAGAGCCCTTTAGACTAATCTTAGTGCCCTTTAGACTAATCTTAGAGCCCTTTAGACTAATCTTGGTGCTGTTTTGAAGGTTTTTAGTGTCCTTTAAATTGCTCTAAGTGCTGTTTTGACTGAGCTTTTTATAGTGCTGTTTAGACTGTTCTTAGTGCCATCTAGGCTGTTCTTACTGCCCATTAGACTGTTCTAAGTGCCGTTTAGAATATTCTTAGTGCCCTTTAGACTGTTCTCAGCGCCCCTTAGAAGTTTCTTAGCACCCCTGTGAGTGTCCTCTTTGAAGACCACTGCTCTAGAAGTAGGAGGACCGGAAGAAAGCAAATACTTTTAGATGTTGGGTGCATTAGGGCTAGATCTGGTTTGAGAACCGTCGACGTACCCGCTTACCTTGTAAGCCATTTCTTGTCTGATAATCCCTTATCCATTTACCAGCGTTACAAACAGACATTTTCCCAGCAAAAAAAGTGAATACTGTGGAAAAGATTCTTTAAAAAGTTGTTTACTTTAAAAAAAAATATACACCTATTTAGAAAAAAAATTAAAACAATTATACAACTCTGACAAATTGAAAGGAGCTTTTGATTTGTTTTCGAGCTTTTTAGATACATAACATTAAATGACATCTGTATGGTTGCTATTATTTTTTTAGTTGTCAATTTCAGAATTTCATAAGTCTTTCTTACAAAAAAACAAAAAGACACAAAAAAAAGAATATGATACGCACAACAACAACAACAATAACATGAAAGTTATTCGCAGACGTACCTTCTTTTTTTCCCTCACGAAATACTTTAACAAAAAACTGTCCAAAATGTATTTAGCAAAATAACAATCTAAGTCCGTTGAAAACCTCTTTGGTGAAATTTTTGAATATAATATCTAAGAGAAGCAAAGACTTATAAACTCAAACCCTTAGATTACGTGGCCGAATTGATTTCATTGGTCATTTAATGGAAATACACATTTGGTTATTTTTATATTCTTCTAGAATATTTTTCTTTTTTAAAATTTAGAACCACGTCATGAAGAAACGAAACGATCTTGGTAAAGGCTTTACCGGGGCTGTTTTTTCGTCCCCTATAGGACGGAGCGTGTCTTTTGATTGTAAATGTTACTTGCAGTTTTGTTTAAGCATAATTAGATTTAGTTTAACTTTGATGACGTGTTTTTTTTTCTTCTGTTTTTGGACACTGGTTTTGGCTTATTGTTGATTGTTTATCGAAAATTGGTGATTTTTTTCGTGAATTTTCCCGTTAATAACATTGTGGATAACTCAACAGCGCCAGACATGGATGCTAAGCGGGAAATCGCTACAAACTTGGCCATCTATTCTTTGACGGGGTGTTCTTGTTTCAAACCTACTGCATAAACTGAGGACATAGAGCGCAGATGCACCATTTGGTGAGTTCGGTAAATTTAGTTTGGGGAAAACCAGTGGTCGCCCCTAAATCTTTATTTAAAAATGGGGAAAACTCTTGGTCATCCCATGTCTGCCAGTGTATATTCCCGGGAATACATCGAAACTTTCTTGATCTTTTATCAAATAATTATGATCTTTTGGGATACATCAGATCAATTGGAAACGTTAATTGGTTTAGCCATCAGAGGAATCCCATTCTGTGGAAACTATAGAAATAGAAGATTCGGTCAAACGCTGACTAACTAAAAGAGCAGTCAACCGTGAACACTTTACCATGGTTTTATCGCATTGGGCTACACCGCCCCCAAAACACCATTACCAACGACAACACGTCAATCAACAACAACAACCAAAAAACACCACCAAAAAAAAAAAAAAACAGTGACAACAACAACAATGACTAAAGACACTTTTAGACATCAAATTATTTATTGATAATTTTGTTAATCTAAAATGTTTTTGATTCATACTGTTTTTTAAACAGTTGAATAACTCCTCGACAGCTCATCCAAGGTTTTTTATTTTTTTTTTATTCTTAGATTGTTTAATTAAATCTGTTTTCTTCCGATATGGCACGCCCACTAAAAGACCCTTTAATAGGCTGTAAATACTTTTTAAAAAAAAAAGAAAATTAAAAATCTAATTAGATATATAAAATGAATTAAATGCAATTTGTTTAGGTTTAATCTGGTCACTTTTATTGAATTTTGTTACATGTATCATGGCAAGAATAAATTCAATTGTTACTTAAGACAACATATAATATGAATATTTAATATTTAAATTTTAACAATTTTTTAGCATAAAATATGACCATCAGTATGCATCTTATATGGCAATGCAAATTATCAATTTTATTCGTTATAAAATACAAAGTTACAAAATTAAAAAACTCAAATACGAATTTGGTTCATATTTGATTTGACACAGTATTCTCAATCTCAACACAAATCAAATATTTCATATTTCTTTTTATTCAACAAACAAAATTTAGTAGCATGCAATAAAAGGCCCATTTAAAATGTGTTTGAGAGTATTCTTTGAAGCAAGAACGTTTGATTAGCTAAGGACTAGTCTTCTGGTGCATAACAATTGTTAAGTTACAGTTTTATTAACAATTCGCATATTTATGTAAGAGACTAATACTGTCAACCTGTTCCCAAAAAAATACGTACAATTTAAATTTGTTCCTACATTGAAATAACTTCAATTTGACATTAGCCAAATGATTAAGGCAGTCAAATGATTATATCATTACATCAGTCAAATCACTGCAGTAGTCAAATCCTTATAGCTGTAAAATCTAAATATTTCATTGACCCAAGAAAGAAATGAATGATTTTTTTCAGTCACACTAAAATCACGAAATCCTATCATATTTACCTCAATATTTTATTTTTTAACCCATAATTTAATAATGTATTTAAATCTCCATAGTTTCCCAGGTGAAAGACACAATATCCTCTAATATCTCCTTATGCATCCAGATGAAAGACACACTGTGCTCTCATATCTCCTTATGTACCCAGGTGAAAGACAAACTGTCCTCTCATATCTCCTTATGCACCCACGTGAAAGACACACTGTCCTCTCATATATCCTTATGTACCAAGGGGAAAGACACACTGTCCTCTCATATCTCCTTATGTACCCATGTGAAAGACACACTGTCCTCTCATATCTCCTTATGTACCAAGGGGAAAGACACACTGTCCTCTCATATCTCCTTATGTACCCATGTGAAAGACACACTGTCCTCCCATATCTCCTTATGCACCCAGGTGAAAGACACACTGTCCTCTCATATCTCCTTATGTACCCATGTGAAAGACACACTGTCCTCTCATAACTCATTATGCTCCCAGGTGAAAGACACCCTCTCCTCTCATGGTCCACCGAACAGTGAAGTCTTCATAAACGCTCACATTTTCAACGTGTTTGGACTTCCCCTTCAAACATCTGACCACCTCGGCAATGGAGCACTGCTCAACACTTTTGTTGTCTGCAACAATAACTTCTCCTCGGAGTCGAGCTTCTCCGGAAAAAGTACCTACATCAAAAAGTATTCAAATAGTATTATTTTTAAAGAAATATATTTTTTAAATGCATTTGCTTTTTTTTTT